>SJXQ01005181.1:88302-116742 GCA_006408695.1 Aepyceros melampus | reverse complement strand
AGAGAACCAGAACATATCTACTTGCACAATCTGAATGTGTCTTTATGAATCATAACTACAACAAGGAGTGCTACCCAACTCTATGCTGTGTCAGTGAGTAGAAAGGACAGGCAGGCATCTTTTTTTCTCCCAGCCTGATTGTTCCACACCTGGCTGTACGGCCTGGTAGAGAACAAGGCTTTGGAATCACACAAACTTAGTCTCCTGGGTTCTATGTCTGGCTCTGCAATTTAGCAGCTTTGTAACTTTCAGCACATGACTTGACCTCCAAGCTTCATGTTTCTCATCTGTAAAATGGAGATAATAATAACAGAATTTAGCTATGTGAAATTGCTGATGCCAACCATTTTTTACTAATACAAATGACAGTTTCACATGGTTTTACCCAATTATATCTATTCCATAGGGATATTTGTGAGAATCAAGTGAGATATTATAACATTATTTGAATTTTCTCTAACCAATAAGATTTTCCTTATTCATTCTACAGTTAATATGGAATTGGGTGGAGAAATGGAATCTACATCTGTGGAGAGTGTTTGTATGAGGTAAGTAGAGGTTGTCAAATACTTCACCTTCTCCTGTCAAATTTTCTATGTGGAATTCATGTAACTACCACTAAGAGAGATTCTCCTTGTTGAGTTTTAAGAAATCTAGCTTAGCAACTACTAAGGAGTGAGAGCATTCAGAACTCAGGCTGCCAGAGCAAAATAACTGTAATATTTCCTCCATTAGGCTGAATTAAGTTATTAGAGTCAGCAGTCTTCAAATCATGGGCTTTAAAGACTGAGGGTCTGTCTGAGGCACTGTCGGAGAGGCCTTAGAAACCACACACAGTGGTCTATAAGACAGTTGGATTAGAACAGGCTCTGTTTCTCCAACACTAATCAGACTCTACAGTTAGAAGTGGGATCAGAAACCAAAAGGAGCAAAAAACAAGAAACATAACTAAATCTAAGGCAAAAGGATCCCACAACTTGAGAGTGTTTAATGGTTAAGCAATGACTCCGCGGGATCTGGTCCTAGCAGTAAATGGTACTTACACCAGACTTGCTTTCAGAATAACCTGGGGAGAGGGTAAAGATAATGAAGGCTTTAAAGCTACTTAGTGTTGGCTACATCTCAGGTGCTATATGTTTTGCTATACTGTTTCTCAGATTGCAAGGCCACTGTCAGCTCCAAATAGCATTTCCTGTAGATTCGGGAAAGTGGACCTGCTGCTTCCATAGGCTGTGTCTGAGCCCTGAGAAGATTAAGAATCACCATAAAATACTCCTAGAAATATTTTAGATTTGGCAAATGCAACCATGTTTTGGCCTTCTGCACGGTTTCTCTGAATTTTAATTCTGAGGACATTTCAAGGAAAATTTGATTTTCATTTCTCTGATTAACTTGCACTTCATTTTTCATAATATTTTCTAACAGCTGCTTTACAGCCAAAAGAGAAGGAGACCCAAATGAGCCAAAAGACCCAAATGAGCCAAAAGACCCAAATGAGCCTTTGGGTCTATGAGTGAGAAAGTCATATTTTCCACAAAATAAGTGAACTAAAGTTAATTAAATGGTAACATGTTTTCAAACTTGAAACTCATATAGAATTGATACTTGGCAAACTCTTACACTCTTCCAGCTTATTTAAAGATCCCCTACAGTGTACAAAGCCCTATACTATATATTGGGTGGTATAGAAAAATGAGCAAAAAAATTGCCCTTCCCTTCACAAAGCTTCCTACTTCCTTGAAAGGGCCAGAGATACCAACCTAAAACAAATATAATAAATATGAAAGAAATGGGATTCACAACATGCAATTGGAGGTGCAAAATATGAAACTGCCAATCACAATTGGGAGTGCCAATTTCCAAGGGCAGTTTATTGGAGAAAGCATCTATTTATTTGGTCCCAGAGGATGTATGGAGTTTAACAGTAAAATAGGGAATGAAAGGCATCACAGGCAGAGATCAAAAACACCTCAGTGTGAGAATATGTTTTGTATTGGAAAATGTGAAAAAAAATCTATTGTTGTGGCAAGCGTAAAGGGTGCTTGGAAGAGGGAGATGTGGTAATAAAAATGTTGACGTGATTGGACCAGATTATCAAAGACTATGAATGCCTTGCTAAGGAATTAGAACTTTTAAATTTCAATAATGGAATCATAAATCAAGATGGTGGAGTAAGAGGACATGGAACCCCATGTCCCCTTGACAAACACATCAAACATATATCTACACGTGGAATGATTCTCACCGAAAACTAACCAAATCTGCAGAAGAACTCCTTAACAGCCAAAGTTGCAAGAATGATCTTCCTGTTATTGGATAGGACAGAAAAGAGATATCAGGTCAGGAGCTGCACCCTTGTGAAGAATCTGTAAGAAAAAAAAGGTTCACATAGGTGGGCCCTCACCCTGAGGAGCCAACATGTCAAGCCACAACCTGCACTTCACAGTCCTGGGTCCCTGTGTGGAGGAGACAAGCCTCCTTGACTGCTAGAGGACCACTGGGACAGACAGAAGGGCTGGTGACGCCTAGACTCCATGCACGAGGAATGTGCGTGTGCTGGCTTGCCAACAATAAAAGCAGCAAGAGCCTTATTCTGGAAGCAGCTGACTCGCTGCACTTCCCATTCAGAACAGGGTGATCACTGAAGGCGCACTCACTCCACACCACAGCCTGCTCCAAGACCTGAGCCCTGGGAGACGACTAGTCCAGTTATGCAGAGACAGACCAGGGCATCTGGACTGTGATCCAGGTGGGTGGCAGTTGCCAGTGTCCATGCCCACAGGAGCACACAGAGGTCCCTCTCCCAGCAACAGTACCCCAGCTCCCTCCAACTTCATACTGCAACTTAGTGCTAGGTCTGGGGCAGATAGATAGGTACTGGGACAAGACTGCCATGGAGACCATCTGGATCTCTGGCAGAGGCACAGCCAGCTCAGTTTCTAAAGCCACCATGCCTCAAGCCCAGCCCCAGCCTACTCCATACCACCGCTCTGCACTAGACCTGGGACGAGCACCACCGAAGAAGGGATGTGACCTTGGGCTGCTTCTGAACTGATCCACAGATGCCTACGCAGGCAGTGCGTAGGTTCTCTGAGCAAAGGGCCTCACTTGCTACAGTCGTTGCCTCCTTGTGGCGGAGCATGCACTCGAGGGCCACAGAGCCTGATCCAGTCATCCCTCAGGGCTTCCGGTCCAACAGCCGGGGTGCAGACCCTGCCCCTCTCGGGGCAGCAACAGCCAGGGAGCAGAGCGCAAGTCCTGTCTCCCACTCTGCTCAGGCTCTCGCTCTTCCAACACCAATCACACTTCCCCTGTGAACGGAATAACAGCCGTCACACCCTGAGGAAAGAGCCAGTGTGGGATAAACTGACTCCATTGGTGTGTGTTCAATAGGAAGGCTGGGGCAGTAGCCTACGGTGACCCTTAGGCCTCTCCAGGGCCGTTCTAAGACAGAGACAACCAGAGAACAGCAGAATTGAAGGAAAACATCAGGACTTAACTTTGGAGAACTTGAACTCCAGGTGCTAGATAGATATCTACAAAGGAATGACAAAACCCTGGTTAATGAGCAAGTCTACGCCTCAGAAAAAAGAACCATAGATTTGGACAGGGCAAGATTAAGGTATATGGGCATGAGAACTCGGCTAAAGTTTGGTGCACCTCTTTAAGCTGATATTCTTTCAATACCTGGCTTTTTCAGTTTGCTCGAGCTGCCCTGACAAAGACTGCAGACTGGGTGGCTTTGTTTTCTCACGACTCTGGAGACTAGAAGTCCAAGATCAAGGTGTCAACTGCTCTGATGCCTTCTGAGGCTACTCTCCTTGGTTTGTAGATGGCCAGCTTCTCCCTGTGTCTGAATATTGTCTTTCCTCTCCACATTTCTGTGTCCAAATTTACTCTTCATATAAGGAAAGGGCAGCAGTAATATTGGATTAGGTCTCACCTTAATGACATCATTTTACCTTAATTGCCTCTTTAAAGATCCTGTCTCCAAATATATCACATTTAGAGGTACTGGGGATTGGGACCTCAACATATGGATTTGGGGGAGGGGACAGTGGTTGGTGGTTATTCCCTGACAGGACAAATAGTGAGATACATAAACCATCAAAGAGAAAGGAGAAAACAGTATGTGCTAAGTGGCCAAATAAGAGCAGAAGATTCCCCGATGGTCCAGCGGCTAAGACTCCATGTTTCCAATGAAGGGGGCCCAGGTTTGATTCCTAGTTGGAGTTAGATCCCACATGCTGCAATCCTGAGTTCTTAGGCTGCAACAAAAATATCCCACATGCTGGAACAAAGATTGAAGATCCTGCATGCCACAACTAAGACCCAGAACAGCCAAATAAATAAATAGTAAAAAAAAAAAAAAAAAAAAAAAGTAGAAGAAAGGAAGTACTAGAGGTGCAGAGATGAGGGAAGGCATCGGCTGAGTTTAAGCTGAGATTTGACAAGCAGAGGAGGTTCATGGGGTCGCAAAGAGTCGGACACGACTGAGCGACTGAACTGAACTGAACTGAGTGGTTGGTGAGGTGAGAGTGGAGGAGGACACAATTCAGCCTGTGTTGAAACGAAAGATGGAGCACTGTGTAGGAAAGGGTGGAGAAGGAAAATCACAGGTGACCAATGAGTAATTCAGCTTATCTTCATGTTTTATACCTCGCTCAGCAAAACGAAGTAATAAAGATAACCCTTCACCCTCCCTAGATGATAGTTTAAAATCATCTGTTGGTAATTGAGCATGAAGATTGTGTGAAGATCTTAATAAAACTGAATCTGACATGAATATAAATGTATATATATAGTCATCTATACATATATATAGCTACATATCTACCATATAGATACATATGTACACTATGCATACATTATATATAGTCATCTATACATAGGTGACTGAATCACCTACCAGGTATTCAGGCATACTACACAGCCAGAATAGCAAAAGCAACATACAAATAGACCGATGGAATGAAATGCAGAGCCCAGGAACAGACATCTGAATGAATGGAAAGTTGATACATGATAAAGGTGGCATCACAAATCAGTGACGATTTTTAGGAAGATTCATGGTATATTCTATGGAAAGAAATGAATGTGTATGATATACAGAAGTGAATTCTAGATGGCTTATAAAACTTACCTGTGAAAGGTAATACTATGTAGTTAATAAAAGAAAATGTTGGTTCTTTGCAGCCAGCACAGATTGATGGGCATTTCTGGGGGCAACTGGATTAGTCCTGTTTTAAACTATCATTAGGCCTCACATGTGAGCTGTGCTTGCTGCTGGGACTCTGACCGAGGAAGTAATGCCATACCAGGCATAAGGCATGAACTTCCCTGGTGGCTTAGCTGGTAAAGTGTCTGTCTACAATGCAGGAGACCCAGGTTCGATCCCTGAGTCGGGAAGATCCCCTGGAGAAGGAAATGGCAACTCACTCCAGTACTCTTGCCTGGAAAATCCCATGGATGGAGGAGCTTGGTAGGCTGCAGTCCATGCAGTCGCTACGAGGTGGACATGACTGAGTTACTTCACTTCACTTCATGGGGCATGACAAACAGACCCTCAGAATTGGATTCTGAGATTGAGTTGCTCCTATTTGAAGAGTGTACAGAGTGCCAGAGAAATAGAAAGCACTGGTAATCCCCAGCACAGCATCACAGTCACCCAGATTATCACCAATAGTGGCCTCGAATGAAGGTAGAGTCAAGGCACTAATGGGTATCATGGCTATGACATTTAATTGCTATGGTGACATTAGTGATTATAAGATGTTAGGAGTGGGGAAATGACAACTTATAGCTGCTCTGGAGAGTGTATGTAAAGAAAATAATAAACATAAAGTCTTGAATTTCCAACCCAAGGCAGTTTAGAGAACCAGAAAGTCTCTGTGGTGCTATGTAATTTCCACATCTCCTGTAGCTGAAAGGCAGACATGGCTGAGAGTCAGGGCAGGGCTTGATAGTAAGAGTTGGAATTGCTAGTTCATTTAAATATACCAAGCCACCAGATCTCCTTTGCCAAGATAGGAGACTAGTTGGGAAGGAATAGAGCTCTTATTATTGGAGTTGGGAAGAGTGAATATTTGGATAAACACAGGCAAGGCTGATAGCTTTAAACACCCAGATATCTCAGTCATACTCACAGGGGCCTTGATTGAATTGGAACATCACCCTAGTCCATTATCTGAGGACAGTATACTGACTGGATCTGACAAGTGGGAAAAAGCAAGAATCTCAAAGCCTTAATAATGTGTGTGTGCCAGAGAGGGGTAAGTAAGCCAATGAAAGTTCACAGGTCAGCCCTATGGGGAAGCTTCTGTGAATTCAGTGTTCTGGAGTGTTTAGGATATTTTTTCTGAAGAAAAGACATACTGGTGCACCTGGAACCTTCCCTTATGAAGATAAAGGTACTTTAGAGGCAACATATATTTAAATACATTCCTCTGCTATATCACTAAGATACTAGAACACAGCAGAAAGAAAAGAGTAGGTGCATAAATTTTAAAAAGGGTAGCAGTCGACAGGATGTGTTTAACCCATTTATAGATTGATAATAACTGGAAAAGTTACTATATTCTCTATTGGTTGGTTAGTTGTTATACATTTGTGTATAGTCTGCAGGATGAACTTAAGTCCACAGGATGAATTAAGTCTGTGTGTGTCAGCAAGAGAGAATAACAATGTATTTTAAATAAATTGTTCAGAATACTGGAACTTTCAGTACATTGATCTCCCTTATTTGCGCCTTCCTTAAGTGCCTTAAAGGGGCTTCTCTGGTGGCTCAGAATAAAGAATCTGCCTGCAATGGATAGGAAAGATCCCCTGGGGGTCAGAGTCAGACAGCTGAGTGACTAACACTTTGACTTTAAGTGCTTTAAGACCTTACTATTTAAAGTGATGTCCTCGATCACAGGGATCAGCATCACCTGGGAACTTTAAATGGAGGCTCTTAGGCCCACCCAGAGTCTCAGAACCGGAATTCTGCACCCAGTCTGTGTGTGCGTGCAAGCCGAGTCACTTCAGTCGTGCCCAACTCTTTGTAATCCTATGGACTGTAGCCTGCAAGGCTCCTCTGTCCAGGGGATTCTCCAGGCAAGAGTACTGGAGTGGGTTGTCATGCCCTCCTCCGAGGTACCTTCTAAATCCAGGGATTGAACCCTCATCTCATATGCCTCCTGCATTGGCAGGTGGATTCTTTACCCCGAGCGCCACCTGAGAAGCCTAAGCACCCAGTCTTAGACCCACCCAGACTGAATCAAAATCAGTAATCTAACAAAAACCCCAGGAGATTCTTCACACAAATTAAACATCTGGAAGCCTCACCCTGAAATATGTGCTTATTTTGTAAAATGCATCAGAGAGTAGGAAGCCTGGGCTGTGCATCCTCACTAGCTTCAGGAATGCTGGTGTTGTCTACGAAGTTTCCATTTGTCACTTTAAGCAAAGCCTTAGGCCATCACCCATTTGCTTT
Organism: Aepyceros melampus; assembly: GCA_006408695.1. NCBI lineage: Eukaryota > Metazoa > Chordata > Mammalia > Artiodactyla > Bovidae > Aepyceros > Aepyceros melampus. Next base: position 109,268 of record SJXQ01005181.1, on the reverse strand, counting down.
TCCATGAAGCTTTTGGACTGAAAAAAAAAAAAAAAAGAAAAGAAAGAAACCTGAATGAGAACCATTGATAAATGCTATAGATACTGTTCACAAGTTTATCATTTTTGCAATTCATCTCCAAAGATTCTAGTTCTTGACAAAACTCTTAAGTGCCTCTGGGTCTTCACGTAAGTTATTGTCTCTGTCTAAAGCTCTTTTCCCACAAACCCTCCCTGCTCTTCTGCTGGCTAACTCCTACTAGAGCCTCTGGTCTCAGTCTTATCTTCTGAATAGTACTCCCTGACTTTCCCTCCGCACCTCACCCCACCCTCAGGACTCAGTTAGTGGCCATTCATGGGTCCTCCAATTCATGCCTCTATTCTAGAATGGGACACACTGAAGTGAAATTGCCTAAAATCTCTGTGAGGGTAGGATGGCAGTCCCTGTATAAGCACAGCGCATACACCTAGCCAGATGCTTCTCGGGTGCCTATTCTCTTATTAAGTGAGGAAATAATGCATTCAGGAAAGCCTGCACCCAAGACTATACAACTGGAATTAGAGCCTCCAAACCCTGTGGTACTACCTCACAGTGCCTCTAGGGTACCTCCTACATAACCCAGAGTAAACAGATTTCAAAGCAGAGATTGTGACATATAGCCACAAGCTTATTTTATGAAGAAAGTGCATCTTTTATGTATAATCGTGTTAGCATCACCATGCAGAGTTCCAGTACTGTCAAGTAAAAACAGTAGTGAGAAATATACACTAGAAAGAAAAGCTGTTCTTACAATAAAATATTTGTAAGGAAATGATTATAAGGCATAATAAAGTGCCTTGAAAAAAAGTCAAATATATATTGTAGTCTCCTTCATTGTAAAAAAATAAAACTCATTTTCACTCTGTTTAATCACTTAAATTCTTAAATTTATTTTCAGATATGAACGATTATGTAAGTGTGACAATTCACACTTGATCCCTTTTGGTGCAGGTAAAGATTTCCTCCATTTTTTTGTCTGAATTTAATTGTGGTAGCCTGAAGGCTAAAGAACATAATAACTATTTCTCTTTCAATCTGGCATACCTATCTTTGCTTTCTCTCTCTCTCTCTCTCTCTCTCTCACTCACTCTCTCCCCCTTTTTTTTCAAGTGTAAATGAAACTCTAGCCCAGTTAGTTCTTGGTCTGATTGCCAGACTTTCCAGTAATCACATCAGAGTTTTTTCCAACATGTGGGCAATTTTCATTATTTTGATCCAGCAGTGACCTTTGGAATTCCGGAATCATTTTCCCTCCCCTTCCTGGTGCCCCCGGGAGACTCAGAAGCACAAACATCTGAGGTACCTCTGGGCATCTTCACATCTGTTGGCATAGGAGATGAAGCCACTGTGTGGTAGAATTTCAGCAACAGGTGTTGGAGCTTTCGGAAGAGTTTGTTGGTTTTTGAGGGCTGGGCAGAAGCACTACTGGCTCTTTGGAAACAGAAAACAAAGTTAATCTGTTTATACAAAGCTTGCATTGAGAAACCACAGTAAGCATTTACTAAGTAAAAATCAGGCAGGTTTTTGGTTTCAATTTTGTATCAATTTTCTGTCCAGAAAAACTCAGTTTTTCAGTCTGGGGTTTTGCCTCCTTGCTGCATCTTGAATCCATGAAATACTATGTATTCAAGGAGTAGGTTACTTGTTCTTATGCCCAGTTTTCAACAGTGTAATACACAGTTGAAAAGTTTTTTCTGAGACCAATTAACCCAGTGGAAGTTTTTGACTAGGAGCAATGAAAGGGAGTGAATACCATCTATATTACCTGCCTTATGAAAGTCTCTAGAATCATTGCTTTTCTTTGCTCACTGGTAGTAAAGACTCTAAATTATAGAAACAATAGAAGCACTGTGTTTAACTCAAAATATCACTGAAATCCCATTTTAGGAAAATCTGTTTCTTTCAAATTTTCTCAGAGAAGTACATAGTGTTGCTTGGTGTGCAGTTATCTGCCGATATAAATGGTATAAATGGATGATTACTTAAATACGGCTTCTTTTAGAAGAGAGTTAGAGGACTTTACAAAAGCACCAAGCTGTGCTTGCCATACAGGTGAGCCTCTTGCAAGTAAATAATTTGACTTAAAGGATTGTTAGAAATTTTTCTTATCTGGGGAATAATTGCTGTATCTCTAATCAGCTTTTTTTTAGGATCAGCTGGGGTTTGAGTCCTCCCAAATATTGTAAAATCAGGAAATATTTAATTGGAATGGAAAGGTAGCTGAGAGTGTCGAAAATAAATGTCATCTTTATCTAAACACTAAGAAGTATTCCCTTTCTTATCCTTGTAACATGAAGCTGACCACAACCTGTCTCTGAAGCCTTGCTATAAATATCATAGATTTGGATTTCAAAGCAATGCTCGCTCGGAAGATCACATTCAAAACAGCTTCAGTTTGCCAGCCCTAATGATCTTTAAGAGATGAGTTCCAACTCAGATACTCTGCAGGACTATAATCGGTGAGCCCTTTCACTGGGCACCACCAAATCCTTTTGCAGAGAATGAGCTTTCACTGACTGCCAAGTAGTGAAACAATCATTGTCTTTTTGGTTTACCCTCTTAAGGTAGGCTTCAGATGCCTGGGGACTGGACATTCCTCTTACACTACCACATTCTTGCTTCTGCTTTCAAGTATGCGAGTGTCTATGTACTGCAGATTCTAAAGTTGCTATTAGATCTCTAAGCATTTGCCCAGGAGGCTTTGCAGACCTTTGTGATCAGACTTCTTTTTCGCACTTGGTGAAAATTTGCTGTTAAGGACCAAAATGTCAAAAAATTCAGAGTATTTTATTCCTCTTAGTAAGGGTTTATCTCACACTGCCAAATATTAAGCAAGGACATTCTGATGCTAGAGAAGACCAGGTAGGAATGTGGATGGCTAAGCAGAAACCCACCCCCACCAAAGGGAAAAAACATTGAAAGCAAGTGTCCCACCGATGGGTCCATGGTGGAAAGACCAAGGCCATACCACAGACATGTAGGCAAGCCAGTCCAAGAACTATAATTGCATTTTCCAGTTGGCATTCAGCTGGAGCCATGAACTTGCAAATTGTTTCCCAAGTATTTTTCTTAGCTTCGCTTCACCATTTTGTCAGGAGGGCTCCTTTATGTTTCACAGAAGGGGGCATTACACCAAGACAGATTACCAGACTGCATAAGATGGTTTATCCCCTCTGTCAACTGAGTGTCCATACGTTTTCCTCTTTCCTCACCTAACTAAGCCAAATGGCCTTTCAGTTCAGTTCAGTTGCTCAGTCGTGTCCGACTCTTTGCGACCCCATGGACTGAAGCCCACCAGGCTCCTCTGTCCATGGGATTTTCCAGGCAAGGACACTGGAGTGGTTTGCTGTTTCCTTCTCCAGGGGATCTTCCCGACCCAAGGATCAACTTGAGTCTCCTGCACCGCAGGCAGATTCTTTGCCCACTGAGCTACCAGAAGCCCCATGGGACAGAGATGTCACTAACAAATAACAGATCTTGCCTCAAGAAGTCAAGAGGCTGCTAGATTTCTCTTATTATTTTAATTTTTACTGTAATAATTCATCCTCTGTTATCTACTAACAAAGTGTACTTTTACTCAAAATGTCACCATCTGCAGGTTTGCAAAAATTACCTTTTCAGGGTAAAAAGACACTGGCAGTATTTTCCAAAGATGAATATCTCTGTTCCTACAAGATCTTCTAACCTTATCATTCCCACATCAAGAAGTGGAACCTAAGTATCCTCTTTCCTTGAAATCAACAAAATGTGGTAGAAGTCTGTGTGACTCTGAGCCTAGGTCAGAAAGAAAAATTGTTAACTTGAGTTAGTTTCATAGAAAACGTGGGAGATAATATGGCCTAATAACCTACACACACATCTTACAGCTCCAGATTTTTCCAGTTTATACCCACCTGGCAGCATCATCTTCAAGGTAGGCAATGCCTTTCTGGATCTAGATCCAATTTCAATTATACTGGGCGCATGCTGTCCATCCCTAGAAATTCTGTCGCTTTCTGGATGCGAGGACAAAATAGCATCACGTCATTCTCCTCAGTAGCTAGCTAGCAATAAGCTTTGCAAAATTTTTTTCTTGTTGCCCTTGTCTTACTGATTTTGAAATGTATTTATTTTTATGTAAAGCTGAATGTACTGACACATGCTGTACCTTGCCTTTAGAAAAAGTGCATTTGCTTGACATGGCAGCTGTGTGCTTACAGCTGACGTGTTCTCCTGTGCAAACGGATAATTCCTACAATTCACAGATCCTGCCTTCTCACTAATTTGGCAAAGTGGGTGTTTGGGATTGCTTCTTTTTATTTATTTATTTTTATTTTTTGGCACTTTGCAAAGCTTGAGTGTAAAGAGAGAGAGAGAATAATGCCAAGTTGATTTTGAAGAAGCAAAAATCAAACCTGTAAAAAATTCTTAGAGAATCTGCTGTTAGATATTCTGCCATGCCGGCTGACTATGCTCTGATTAAATGTTATATGTTAAAGAAATCCCACTTTATAACAACTTAAATTACAGACAGTAACTTTTACCTTCGCATTTTTTATACAGACAACAAGAAATTGGTCTGGCACTTTAACAATTGTCATGCCCTTAATGAAGGGTGGATGAGAGTGTGTGTTATCTACTTGAATATCATATTTATTTTAAACATCAAGTAGGCAACTCCAAGGTTGAAAAGTATGTTTCTCTGAATTGTAAAAATGAATAATTGAGTATGGCCCACTTCATTGTAACCAATTCATCCAAACAGCTCAGGGAGCAAGAAGAAATTTTATTTTGTAGGAAATGGGAATTCTAAACACATTCACCTGCTTTAGAATATGACCACATGGTTTTTTGGATACTTGGTCACTTATTGTGGACTTTCTATGTTTTTATGATGATGGATATTATTCATAGTTCTTAAGTAAAAATACCTCCATGGTTCTTGAATTTTCCCCCATTTATGATATTTGTGTCCTTTCAAAGCAGCTCAGTAATTTGTGTGCACTTAGTACTGTTTACTCTAGGTAATAAATGCATAACTCCAAGCAGGGTCTTATTCATTTCCTCTTTTAAAAACACTATCAGTACAAACTACCCACATTCAATCTGCCTACGGTTTTGGCAGAGCTTGAAAACATTATGACTCCAAGATATACCGTTAGCTTAATATCTGATCTCATTAAGCTATGTTGCTTTCTAAGCACAATGTAAACAAAGCAGGATTATTAACAACTTCCCTGAGTCATATGGTATAATTTATTTTTATAGCAGCTAGTTGTTAAATGAAGATATGTCTTTACATAGCACTTATATTTCATCGTGTCCCGTGTCTTCACTGTTCATGAAAAAAAAAACAGTCTGCTTTCAAGAACATGAAAGAAATAGAGAAAAAGAAAACTGTGAAGTTAAAAAAACCTCATTTTTACCTTCACATTTCCAATAGTATGAACAATTTTTTTTTTTTTTAATTCACAAGGCTGTATTTTCAAAAAGTGCTCTCTGTTCATTTACCATGTTTCCTGCTTGGCATTAAATACACAAAAATAATTCAGAATTAGATTTCAACTATATAAAATATATCATGATTACATACATATTTATTGCCAATTTCTACTTAGATAATTACCGCTTTTAGAATGTTAATATTAGCAATTGAGCTTGGGGCTTGAACTATTAATTTTCTTTCTTTCTTTTTTTCTCTAACCAAGCAAAATGAAAACTCTATTGTGGATGTAACCAATTTTGACTTAGGTTTTCCAGAGCAAACTACTCCTGAGTTTGTCTTACACCACTCAACTTTTGATTAACAGAACTTAAACTGGAGGCAGTTCTGTGCAATGTCAAATAAAATTGAGGCTGGTTAGGAATAGAAAATGTACCCCTCCCTTTTAGTTTTATTGCTTTCACTTAGAAAGTGGCTAAAAGTAAATGAAAACCATTTAAAAAATCAACCAAGTGTTCTCCATTTGGACATCATGCTTTGCTGTTACTTGGATTTAAAAAAGACCTTTAAAAATATCATTTGACCAGGTTTAGATATATATTGTGGAACAGGTGTCTAAAGTTTTCTGCACACTTTGATTTCAGACGAGATGTGGACTATCAGAAATTATTGAACTTAGCTTCTCTAGGATGGCTTCAAGCAGGCTAGACCTATTCCAGGGTAGGCACTCCAGTAGCATGTGAGAGCTAGCTAGCAAAATTCAGGAGAACAAGACTATGGAGGGACACCTGGCTTGCTTTACACCAGGCAATAAAAATTAATATTCACAAACAAACAATGCCTTGCAAGGATTAACATCATCTTCCTTGCCTCCTTTATGTCATCACCTCTAATAGGACTTGGATAGTGCCTTCCAGACAAATACATTCTGGCAATGGGTATATTGGGACTATTTAAATAGAGCTATTTTTCAGCAACTAATTGCTTTTCTTAGAGCAGTATGAGTTGCCACCCACCCGGCACAAACTCCGTAAATGCTCTCTTAGATTCCAAGTAAGAAATCACATCTGAATTTTCTATGTTGTTGTATAGCACCTACATTAACAACTTTGTTCCTGATATTATGACAATGAATGAAGCATACCTCTTATCTAACAGTATGAAAATCTTGAGATGAACTGTTGATTTTCCATTTACATCCATGTTTCCATGAATGGGTAACTAGCTTTGCTATTTTTATAAAACAAGGAATAGTTAACATTATGAAATTTTATAAAATCTTACGCAAAGTTCTTTCAGAAATTGGTCCCCCTCCACCCCACTGAAAGAGGTTCCCTAAATTGCTGCCTTCTGTCCATTTTAAAAGCTCCATTTGGCACCTAAAACACTTAAGAAAATGACAGAAAAATGAGCATCATCAGCAACTTCAAAGTAAGGCCATACAATTCCGAATTTATTACTAAAAATCTTCCAGGTCTAAACCACACACGGAGGTATTTTCCCCCGCATTTCTCAAAGTAAAAAATGCTGTTGACGATCAGCCGGGTTTATTAATTTTGCAATTGATTATACTGATTGCATGAAGATTTCCATTGCAAAAGGGCTAAAAATATGACAATTATGCAGGTTACTCATTTAAACGAATAAGTAACTACAGGTTTTTAAGTAGCAGACTTTTAAAACACAGGGTATCATTTGCCCACTTCTTTCACCTGCCTGAAATTTCTATTCATCCTTTTGAAAAGGAGAGTAGGGGAGGGAGGCAATGCACGCTAAATGGTAGCAATCAAGACCCTACGATGCAACGATTCAAAAATCTTAAATGATGGTCTGTGGGAGCTTTCCAGATAATTAAGATACAACACTGTCTTAAAAAGTTACCTCCACATAATTAAATAGAGCCTGATCCCCAGAAGGGGGAATCAAAACATCCTTGAGGGGCTGAAAGGTCTTCAGAGGCTCGGCCAGATCTTCCTCCACCAGTACTTTTCTCCTTCAGTCCCTCCAGCAGTTCTCAACAGGAGAAGGGAACTGGGCATTTTCAGTTGTCCCATGAGAATGAGAGGGTGTTCACGGCATTTAGTGCCAAGAGCCAGGGATGCCAAACAGGTACACACACACACACACACACACACACACATTGCCCCATCCCCAAAGCCTGTCCCCTTATCAAAAGGAGACCTTTCGTATTTGCTTTCATCTGACCAGAGTGCTCTTAGCACTCACAGCAAATGTGGTGAAGAGATGAATGAAATCCCCCTTGACGCTAATTTTAACTGAATAAACAGAACCTTTTATCATCATGATGTGCTGCAGCTTCTCAAACTGTCCTGATGTCTCGTAGCTCTTAAATTCTATAAGGCCAGAGGCTCTTGCCTGTTTTGTTTGAGGATGGATCCATGTAATACCAAAACCTCTGTGTGGAATCTGTTTCTTTACTGATATCTTATTTACTCGTCAGCACCTAGAGTGGGACTGACATATATTACATGTTAATAACTACATGCTCAAAAGTGATTGAGTCAAAGGGATCCAATGGGATGAACTGGGCTTAGCTTAGATCTGCTGAATGAGAAGCTCCAGGGGTCAAGCCAAATGGATCTGGGACAATGCCTTGCTCTACCACTTAATTGAATGTGACCTTAAGCAAGACACTTCATCTCTCTGAGTCTGCTTTATTCGTTAAACAAATATTTCAGAATGCCTACTCTGTTTCAGCGTTGTGCTACTGCTGAGGATATGCTGATGGGCAAAATAGTACAGTCCTTGCCTTCCTGGCGCTCTTGGATCCTTATCTTTAAAATGGGAGAGGGTGGGATGAAAACACAGAGAAGCATGGAAACACATACAGAACCATATGTAACATACATAGCAAGTGAGGATTCGCTGTGTGACACAGGGAGCTCAACTCAGTGCTCTGTGACAACCTAGAGGGGTGGGGTGGGGTGGGAGATGGGAGGGAGAGTCAGGAAGGAGGGGATGTGTGTATGTATGTGGCTGATTCATGCTGAAGTATGGCAGAGGCCAACACAATATTGTAGAGCCACTATCCTTCAATGAAAAATGAATCAAAGTAATTATAAAAAATATTGTAAAGCAATTATCTTCCAGTAAAAAATAGGAATAAATAATATCAATACCTAGGGTGAGTATGCAAGTCAAATGAGATAAAAATGTATATTCAAAATCTAACACCAAAGCCTTTGTGTGGAATTTGTTTCTTTATTGATATCCTGTGTATCCTGTTTACAAAAGAAAAATCATTCCCACCCCTCACACAGCAAAGCTTTCTGAAAACTCTTTCACCCAAGCACCACCCTGTGTCAGAAGCCACCCAACTCTGCTGTCAGTCAGGAAATAAGACCAGGGAGACATCTCTGTTACAAAACATTTTGTCTTTTTCCCATCTGAAGTTTTAATTATTCAGGACTCTACGTTTTGACTGAAGTGTGGAATTAGTACTTATCATTATAACACCATTCATGATGCTTTTTATTTGTTGAGTGCACTCACATGCATCTCATAGGATCTTAATTCATTCAAGATAACCAAAGTTGATATATTTCATTTTATAAATGCTCAAGGAGCTGGTGCTGTTTTGTTCATGGCATTCTAGTGGGAACCTAGACCATGCACAGGTCTGCCTCTGTTAGACTGCCTGGGAAAGCTGCTCACAGCGGAAAAAGATCCTCCAACACCTTCCCTCTTAGTAGTTTATTACATTGTACCTTATATTCAGTTCGGTTCAGTTCAGCTCAGTTCAGTCGCTCAGTCGTGTCCGACTCCTTGCGACCCCATGAATTGCAGCACACCAGGCCTCCCTGTCCACCACCAGCAGCTCCCGGAGTTCACTCAAACTCACATCCATCGAGTCGGTGATGCCATCCAGCCATCTCATCCTCTGTCATCCCCTTCTCCTCCTGCCCCCAATCCCTCCCAGCATCAGAATCCTTTCCAATGAGTCAACTCTTCACATGAGGTGGCCAGAGTACTGGAGTTTCAGCTTTAGCATCATTCCCTCCAAAGAAACCTCAGGGCTGATCTCCTTCAGAATGGACTGGTTGGATCTCCTTGCAGTTCAAATTTTAGAAAGTTTTTAATGACAATACCATTTCATCTTTGATTCCCACACAGTGCTAAGGAAGGGGTTAAAATTCTCCAAGTCTTCTCTGGGCCTAACCTGAGATTCTAAATTTCTGATAAACTCCTAGGTGATGGTGATCCTGTTGGTTCATGGGTCACACCTCTAACATCTGTGAACCAACAGAGATCAGCATCATCCGGGAGCTTGTCAGAAATTTAGAATCTCAGGTTCCATCTCATACAATGGAATTAAACTCGGCCTTTTCACCAGACCACCTAGGTTATTTGTATGCATGTTAAAGTTTGAGATGCACCATTCTAGGAAAAATAACTGTCTTACAAGGAACACAGGTGGAATCATTTAATAACCCTTGGAATTCTTAAAGTATTGAATTAGTGACTAATACATTATATGATACCAACTGATAAACAATCATTTTTCATGACTAACCTGTGAATGGATATTGAGTGAATGAATGAGCACCTAAATACCACAATGAATTTTCAGGTGTCTTCATTTTTTTTCCTCCCAAAAGTACAGTAAAGCATCAGGATGGATGTTTGTTTTCCTGCTGTCAGCCATCTACTCACTCTTGACTCCTCCAAGATGGTCCCTGGTTGCAGAGCTTGAAAATACAAAATTTCGTTTCTAGAGGACGCATTCGAACAACTAATTATCTTCTTAAAACTCTGCGTGTGGCACCAGCTTCCTTCTCATAACCACTAGCAAGGCTTAAGAACCAGAGGCTGAAGGAACGCCAGGACACAGCAAAATTTCTTTTGTACTTGTCTTCGAGTGAGATACAAATTAAGTCCAGAGAAGACTTGGAGAATTTTAGCTCCTTCCTTAGTAGCTCTGTGTGGGAATCAAAGATGAAATGGTAATGTCATTAACAAACTGACATTCTAAAATTTGAATAGTTGTAATATAAGGTACAATGTGACAAATTCCACCAGGATGGAAAAGACAGAGCACCCTGGTCGTTTAGAGGACAGGGAGGCTGCACATGCTCTGTGGCCAGGAGGGCAGGCAGTTCCAACAGGAAATGCGTCCTTGAGCAGTATCCCTGCACGCTGAGATGGAGTCCAGGTGAGGCCCCGGCCCCAGGAACAGCAGCTGGTCTAATGGTCAGGAAGGAGGCTCAGTGACCATGGCGTGCGTGGTTTGCCGGGCAGGGGATTCCAGGAAGCTCTGTTGATAACAAGTACAGCTCTGTGTGGGCCCCCAGACTCTACATCCAGAAGTGCAGTTGACTCTTTCAGAGCCTCCTTACAGCACCGCAGAGCTGCCGCTCTCACCCCTGCCTCGGTGAGGATTGGTTTGGGAACGGGGACGGTTTGGGGACAGCCGTGTGCTGATGGGGGAGATGCTGAGGAGCAAAAGCAAGAAGGAAGAGCAGGGGAGTTGAGTCGATCTCACATTCCTAGCCAATGTGCACTTTCTAGAATTAAAAAAAAAAAAAATCTTTAGAAAGCTGACCTTTGACAAAGTCCCAGTGGCGCTTCACACAGAGGGTGTTTAAAAAGTATTGCCAGGTGGGAATGGCTCCATGCCAGGCAGCTGGTCCTCCTTTGTGGCTTCTCTGCTCAGGGTATTAAAACGTGCGTGTACGTGATGGATCATCATCTAAGTTTGAAGGATTCCCAGACTCCTCATGCTCCTGGAAACTGATAGACACAGAAAACATAAATTAGAAAATCTGTACTAATTTGTAGTTTTCCCATATATTTGGTTTTCAGCTTATTCTTTAGGATGTAGGGTTTATGGAGGTTTTTTATTTTTATTTTAATGTTTATTTATTTGGCTATGTTGGGTCTTCGTTATGGCATGTGGGATCTAGTTCCCTGATGAGGGGTCAAACCCAGGGCCACCTGCTTGGGAGTGCGGAGTTTTAACCACTGGACCACCAGGGAAATCCCTTTTTTTTTTTTTTAATACTATGTGACTCTGCAGACTATGTGACTTCTTGTTGCATACCTTTTTCACACATACCAGAAAAAATAATATTCTGGATTCTGTGTGTTTGTGTATATTATTTGAGGTTTTTCTGCTAGGCCGCCTGTGACTATTTCGTAACACTCAGGAAGGATCGGAAGGACATACCTAATAATTTCCCTGCTCTCCCTTCCCTTCCCACCCAACTCCATGCTGGGCAGCCTCTTTCAGATCGGAAAACCGTATACATTTCACCAAAGAAATCAGTGCTAACAGAAGCATCTTTAAATTGGTTCTTCTCAGGTTTGATTTCTCAAAAGAGAAAATGGAAAAGTTAACACTTAAGACTTCAGGTGACTGAGATTTCTGGAGGCCACAGGAACAAATTCAATTATGCTCTCCACTCCCTCCCAACCAAGACCTATTTGGCTCTGGTTATTTTCCGCAGGAACTGCATCTGAGCACTGATGCTTTGGTGATACCGGTGTCCACAGAAATGAGCAGTGAGATTCCACCTAAATTATGTTCAGCCCTCTACCTACTTAAATGAGAAATTGTGTTCATGTGAAGTAAACATGAAAAAAAAAGAGAGAGAGAGAAAAAAAACAGCTCCAAAGTAAGCATTCTAAGCCATGGTATTCACCCATCTCTTGTTCAAATCAGAGACATTCTTAGAACCCATATTCAGACAAAAAAGATTCTGAATATTTTAAACAGTACATTTAAAATCCAACTCAAATGGCATGACATGACATGCCCTACTATGAAAGTGACATACTCGTGGCATAAACCTTAAAGTCTATCAACACTTGGCATAATCCTAATTGCCATCAGTTCTGTGGCCACTGTTTCTTTACAAAGTCAATATTTGAGCCATTTTACTCTAAACGGAGTTTCAGCAAAGGTATAAAGAGTAAAGAATCATTATCACTCATATTTGTTTTCAGTTAAATTTCATATTGTCCAAATCTGTGGGGTATAGGGAAGTAGAGAAAGTCTGTGCCCACATAGCCTCCATCCTTGGTTTAGTTCTATATACCAAAAAGAGAAAAACTAGACATTTCTGTGCTGATTTGGTTAACACTTTCTCTTTTTGTGACTCAGAACCTTCCTGATAATATTGATCTGTAAGTTCTACAGGAGCTGTAATCTGTATCTATTTTATGAAAATATCAGTTTCACAAATTTTTGCAACCTGATAAATCCTCAGAATTATTGCATGGTTACCTTGCCATGTGTTAACTCCTGGGCAGATACTTAAGCTAAAAGCATAGCTTTTTCAACTTTAAAACTAATAATGCCACACACACACGAAAAAAATGCATAGCTCATGTAAAAGAAAAAAAAAAAAAGAACAATTAATGACAATTAAAATGACTGATTTGTTCCTATAATTTCCTTAAATACTTTACATAAAGATATTAGGTACATAAAGAAAATTGAGATTTAGGTTTTTCACTTTCAGAGAAATAGAAATTATCCTAACCCAAACATGAAAACACTTTGGACTTTCTCATATAAGTGAAATTTCACTGATTCCTGGTTTATTTCTTAGCTCCTCTGTTGTACAAAAATACAATTTAAAAAAAAAGTGCACTCTTCCATAGCACTTGTGGAAATCAGTACCTGAAACTCCACTGACAGTAACGTGCCTTCAGGTTTTGAATTATGCCCATCTAGATGGAGAGAGGAGAAGGCAATGGCAACCCATTCCAGTACTCTTGCCTGGAGAATCCCATGGACGGAGGAGTCTGGTGGGCTGCAGTCCATGGGGTCACTAGGAGTCAGACACGACTGAGCGACTTCACTTTCACTTTTTACTTTCATGCATTGGAGAAGGAAATGGCAACCCACTCCAGTGTTCTTGCCTGGAGAATCCCAGGGATGGGGGAGCCTGGTAGGCTGCTATCTATGGGGTCGCACAGAGTCAGACATGACTGAAGCGACTTAGCAGCAGCAGCAGCAGATGGAGAGATGAACAAGTCAGAAATGCTTAACTGAATATTTAAGCCTTACCACACAGATAATTGAAGAAAATGGCAACCCACTCTAGTTTTCTTGCCTGGAAAATTCCATGGATGGAGAAGCCTGGCAGGCCCCAGTCCATGGGGTCACAAAGAGTTGGGCACGACTGAGTGACTAACACACACACAGATAATTAATCTAAGTAGTACAAGAACTTTCGTGTTTCTTCCCTTGATTTTGCTTTAGATATTAACCACCCAAACGTAAAAGGCTGCCTTGAAACTTCTCTGGCAAACAGCTGGGCAGCATTTTACATGATATAACAAGAACTTCACTACTGTGACTTCCAAAAAATTAAAAACTACTTTAGATTGCCGTTGTTGTTGGGTGCTTGGGGCCATTTGGAGTAGAAAGAATTCTGCAGCTAATTAGAAATGTAACACACTCAGGAAGCAGATTCTGGCATGGTTTCTCTTCAAGAGTGAGTCTAGAGCCAGTTCTAAAGAGAGTCTGTGTTGCAGTTTACTGAAACGTTGGAGCCCCTTGTTTGATCCTCAACAAAGAGCATTCTAATTGGCCCCGAAATTAGGCACAAACTGGTGGGGAAAATCCTTAAAGTATAATAATATAAATACTATCCAAATCATAATCCTAATCTCAGTCCTGAGTAAATAAGACTAATTAACAGAAGAGCATATGGAAGAACTGACAACTGATTGGCATTGTCCAATGGTCCCAGAATAAAGTATCTTGTAATAAAATTACCCTTAGCTGACAGATGCTATGAAAGGAATTCATTCAGTAAAAAAGATAGTAATTAGCTTTGTCCATTAATCACATGAATTCTCTCTTTAATTTTAAATACAACATTTGGGAAGAACTAGCCAGTCAGCAGTGCAATGAGCAAGGCCTGCATATACAAACAAAATCCAAGACACCTTGAAAAGGAGATCGGAGGCAGCAGGAGGGAGTCCTTGAAGCTGCCTCAGAAGCTCATTCTTCATGAGGTCTTAGTTGGTGCTGTACTTTGGTTAAATACTTGCATCACTTTATTTAATCCTCATAGTCACATGAGAGTCTGTGCTGTACCGGCTAGGAGGACAGCCAGATAAAACCTCCAGTCATAGCCCTGAAAGGAGAAGGAGTGAAAGGGTTAGTGGCTCAGTCGGGTCTGACTCTGTGTGACCCTGTGGACCGTAGTCTGCCAGGCTCCTCTGTCCATGAATTCTCCAGTCAAGAATACTGGAGTGGGTTGCCATTCCCTTCTGCAAGGGATGGATCTTCCTGACCCAGGGATTGAACCTGGGTCTCCTGCATTGCATGTGGATTCTTCACCGTGTAAGCCACCAGAGAAGCCCTAAACAGCATTTTCCCCTAGTCTGAAGAAGTAGAACAGTGTTTCTAGAGCAAGCAAGGCTTCTCTGAATTAGTGTTGATTCTACCTATTGTGGAATTGAGAAGATTACCGTTAAGTGAATGGGAACAATTCTTAGTTCATGGAACTCCTGTTTGGCTTTTGGGACACTGGAGTGGAGAAATGAATACAAACATTCTGTGGCACTTCTCCAACATCCTGAAAAGCACTAATTACTTCCTCCCTCCTTCAAGATTGCAGCTATCCAAGGACTGAGATTACTAACAATTGTTAAAAGCAGCTTGCCTGAATTGAGACAGTAAGTACTCAGACAAAGGTATAAGAAGACCACGAGGCCCTCAGACAACACGACACTGGTCCTCAGACAAGAAGACACTGGAACTTGCAGAAAGCGTGACTCCTTTGAGAAGAAAAAAATCCGCAAGAGATAGCTTGTTTCTCATTGCTTTCTGCTCACCCTCCACTCCTTATGATCGTTTAATCCCTTACATCACAGCTGGAAGTAAACTTATCATTGATGGTGAACCCTTCCCAGAAACGTGCTGTGTTTATGCTACACTTCCTGGGCACCTACTAAAGGTCATGTATTATTTTTTTTTTAAGTTTAAATCTTTCTTGATCACAAATATCTGTATATGTATGTGCACATTCTCAACTTGGTGTATATACATCAGAAGAGAGAAGTTCACAGAACACGCCAGCTCATAATCCAGTTCCCCACTCAGGTTATTGGCACTCCCACCAGTGTGACAGGAGGAGTCTTTTGCTTCTTTATCAATATGACAAGAGGAGAATTTGCTTGTATTGGTATCTTTACTTGAAATGAAGTGAAACCCCACTGCTTTTATTTTGTTGGTAAAAATCCTTAAAACCCTCCTATCTTTGACCCCATACAGAGTCCTATAATCTAGTCTCACTTGGGGCACCAGAACCTTTTAGGCCATCACTGCTGAAATTGGTACTGGAAAGGAAAATAATATCTCTCAGAAAAGTCAGAGAGACTAACAGGAAATTGTATGTGGAGAATATTAGAAAGAAAAAAGGCTGAGAGGGATTTTTGTGTTTGGTTTTCCTCATCCTTTTAAAGTTAACTCTTTGCTGTTTATAGTACTCTTGTTTGCTTTTCTTTGATTCATATTTTTGTGAATCAGCTTTAGGACTAAAGAATTGTAAAGCCTTGCAAGAATAATTGTTTTTCAAAAGAGTTCCTTGGCACTCTTTATTTCATGTACAAGACACACTATCCAAGAGGTTTTTGTATCGATGCCTAAGAAATATAAAATGATGTTATTGGACTTTACGAAAACAGCACTAAGGCTAAGAGCAGTCAGTAATACAAAGTAGGGAGGAAAGGCTTCCTCCTTTTATTTATATATAATACATGCCTATGTAAGTGCTCACTCACTCAATTGTGTCATACTCCTTGTGAGCTTATGGACTATAGGCTGCTAGGCTCTACAATCCATGGGATTCTCCAGGCAAGAATACTGGAGTGGGTTGCCATGCCCTCCTTCAGGGGATCTTCCTGACTCAGGGATCGAACCCAAGGATCACATCTCCTGCATTGGCAGGTGGGTTCTTTACCACTAGTGCCACCTGGGAAGCCCACATATAGTACACATATCTGTTATTCCTTATTTATAAGTAAATTCCATGCACACATTTCCTAATGTGTACAACAGTTTAAAATAGAGGTAAATGATCAGAAACCGAGAGGACAGAGGACAAAAAAAATTTTCCAGAAAGAGTGCTACAATTAACACCTAATTTGACTTCGAGCTTTTGAGAGAGCAAAATGAAAGGGAAAGAAAATGAGGGTTCGTTTCAGTTCAGTCGCTCAGTCGTGTCCAACTCTTTGCGACCCCTGGATCGCAGCACGCCAGGCCTCCCCGTCCATCACCAACTCCTGGAGTTCACTTAAACTCATGTCCATCGAGTCGGTGATGCCATCCAGCCATCTCATCCTCAGTCTTCCCCTTCTCCTCCTGCCCCCAATCCCTCCCGGCATCAGAGTCTTTTCCAATGAGTCAACTCTTCAAATGAGGTGGCCAAAGTACTGGAATTTCAGCTTTAGCATCATTCCTTACAAAGAACACCCAGGACTGATCTCCTTTAGAATGGACTGGTTGGATCTCCTTGCAGTCCAAGGGACTCTCAAGAGTCTTCTCCAACACCACAGTTCAAAAGCATCTGTTTCCCCATCTATTTCCCATGAAGTGATGGGACCGGATGCCATGATCTTAGTTTTCTGAATGTTGAGCTTTAAGCCAACTTTTCACTCTCCTCTTTCACTTTCATCAAGAGGCTTTTTAGTTCTTCTTCACTTTCTGCCATAAGGGTGGTATGTTACATCATCCTTATTATCAAGATTACCAAAAGAAACAAATGCTTTTCTGACAATAAATGCTAGTAGAAATTGGTCACTCAGATTTTTATATATGCATTATTTCAAAGACTCTTACTTAACTTTCAGTAACTTCAATTGACATTATATTACAGGAATAGAGCTTAAAGAATCAGAGGAAATAAAAGTTAACATATTTTTCTCAGATATATGTTTTGTAAATTTGTTTTTCATAGGTAATAGAGAACATGCATGCAAGATTTTAATATCCCAACTGAAGTGGCAAAGCTGACATTTTGCTCTGAAAATCAATGGGTTTGTATTTGTGCCCAAGAGACTCCAATCCACAGAGTGGTCTTCAGAGCTTATCTATGCATAGGGTCAAAAGTCTCTGTGTCTCTATCTGGATTTAAAGCAGAAAACAGAAACCACTCTAGATGTTTCCAGAAAAGGGGGATTTAGTACAGAAAACCACTTGATCATACAATAATTGGAAGGACTAGAAAAGCATAATTCAAGGAATTGCCACACATATTTTGGTTTCTAGGTCAGCTGTGAACTAGATTTTAGGAAATTACTGCTACTACTCATATATTGTTGCCATAAACATGGCTGTTTCCCACACTTGAAGCTGCTTACTAGGCAGAGAAATGTGGAGTCCAGAGCTTAGATGTTAGCTACNTTGGACTGTGAAGAAGGCTGAGCGCCGAAGAATTGATGCTTTTGAACTGTGGTGTTGGAGAAGACTCTTGAGAGTCCCTTGGACTGCAAGGAGATCCAACCAGTCCATTCTGAAGGAGATCAACCCTGGGATTTCTTTGGAAGGAATGATGCTAAAACTGAAGCTCCAGTACTTTGGGCACCTTATGCGAAGAGTTGACTCATTGGAAAAGACCCTGATGCTGGGAGGGATTGGGGGCAGGAGGAGAAGGGGACGACCGAGGATGAGATGGCTGGATGGCATCACAGACTCAATGGACGTGAGTCTGAGTGAACTCCGGGAGTTGGTGATGGACAGGGAGGCCTGGCGTACTGCGATTCATGGGGTCGCAAAGAGTCGGAGACGACTGCACGACTGAACTGAACTGAAGGCTGTATACTGTCACCCTGCTTATTTAACTTCTATGCAGAGTACATCATGAGAAATGCTGGATTGGAAGAAGCACAAGCTGGAATCAAGATTGCTGGGAGAAATATCAATAACCTCAGGTATGCCGATGACACCACCCTTAAGGCAGAAAGTGAAGGGGAACTAAAAAGCCTCTTGATGAAAGTGAAAGAGGAGAGTGAAAAAGTTGGCTTAAAGCTCAACATTCAGAAAATGAAGATCATGGCATCTGGTCCCATCACTTCATGGGAAATAAATGGGGAAACAGTGGAAACAGTGTCAGACTTTATTTTTCTGGGCTCCAAAATCACTGCAGATGGTGACTGCAGCCATGAAATTAAAAGGCGCTTACTCCTTGGAAGGAAAGTTATGAACAACATAGATAGCATACTCAAAAGCAGAGACATTACTTTGCCAACAAAGGTCCGTCTAGTCAAGGCTATGGTTTTTCCTGTGGTCATGTATGGATGTGAGAGTTGAACTGTGAAGAAAGCTGAGCGCTGAAGAATTGATGCTTTTGAACTGTGGTGTTGGAGAAGACTCGAGAGTCCCTTGGACTGCAAGGAGATCCAACCAGTCCATTCTAAAGATCAGCCATGGGTGTTCTTTGGAAGGACTGATGCTAAAGCTGAAACTCCAGTATTTTGGGCACCCCATGCAAAGAGTTGACTATTGGAAAAGACTGTGATGCTGGGAGGGATTGGGGGCAGGAGGAGAAGGGGACGACAGAGGATGAGATGGCTGGATGGCATCACCGACTCGATGGACGTGAGTTCGAGTGAACTCTGGGAATTGGTGATGGACAAGGAGGCCTGACGTACTGCAATTCATAGGATCGCAAAGAGTGGGACCCGACTGAGCGACTGAACTGAACTGAACTGAGAGCTGAGCAGTTGCAACAGAGACCATCTGACCTGCAAAGCCAGGAACACTGAGATTTACTATATTTTCTGGTGGTTCAGATAGTAAAGAATCTGCCTGCAAAGTAGGAGATCCAGGTTTGATCCCTGAGTCAGGAAGGTCCCTGGAGAAGGAACTGGCAATCCAGTATAGTATTCTTGCCTGGAGATTCCCATGGATAGAGATGCCTGGCGGGCTATAGTCCATGTGGTCTCAGAGTCAGACATGACTGAGTGACTAGATGACATGACATGACATTTACAGAAAAGCATTCAGACCTTTCATTTGAAGCATGAATTGTTCTGCTGCTGGGGGTTCATATTACTTTCTTAGGGCTGATATAACAAAATACCACAAACCTGGTGGTTCTTATGGACAGTATATTTGTGTCCCCCCTAAATTTGTATGTTGAAGTTCTAAGGCCCAGGGTGATGGTATTTGAAGAAGGGATCTTTGGGAGGTGATTAGGATCAGATGAAGTCCTGTGGGTGGGGCCTTCATGGTGGGATTAGTTCCCTTATGGGAGGAGGAAGAGAAAGAGACCCCTTTCTCTTCACCCTGTGATCACACAGCCAGAGGCAACTGTCTGTGAACCAGGAAGAGAGTAGCACTCAGTGACGCTGCACCCAGAACACATTTCTGTTAGTAAGCCACCCAGCGTATGGTATTTTGTTATGGCGTCCCCAGCTGACGGCTACAGTGCTTTAAAACAACAGAAATTTATTCTTTCACAGTTCCAGAGGCCAGAAGTTTTAAATCAAGGTGTCAGTAGGGTTGGTTTGTGCTGCAGGCTTAAGCAAAAATCTGTTTGATGCGTCTCTCCTGGCTTCTGGTGGCCACCGGCCATCTCTGACATTCCTCCACTTGTTGACACATCATGTCCATCCCTGCCTCCATCTTTACATGGCCTTCTTCTTGGGGGTCTCTTCACATGGCTTTCGTATAAGGACAAAAGTCACTGGAATAGGGTCCACCCTAGTCCAGCATGGCCTCACCATAAGTAACTACATCTGTGAAAGTAAAAAGAGAAAGTGTTAGTTGCTCAGTCATGTCTGACTCTTTTTGACCCCAGGGATTATAGCCCACCAGGCTCCTCTGTCCATGGGATTCTCCAGGCAAGAATACAGAGTGGGTAGTCATTCTCTTCTCCATGGGATCTTCCTGACCCAGGGATTGAACCCAGGTCTCCTGCATTGCAGGTGGGTTCTTTACCATCTGAGCCACCATGGAAGCCAATATTCCAATTTCCAAATCTGAGATTCTGGGTGGACATGGCTTTTGACGGGAAAGTGCAGGCTGTGTGAATTTACATGGCTGTGTTAGACTTCTTCAGAGGTTTAAATTAAAGTTCTGTGGATGTGAGAGTGTTTTCAAACAAGTTTAAGATGTTGAGCAATTATTTAGTGGAACTTATGGCCAGTCCCTTGGAGTACAAGGAGATCAAACCAGTCGATCCTAAAGGAAATTAACCCTAAATATTCATTGGAGAGACTGATGCTGAAGCTCCAATACTTTGGCCACCTGATACAAAGACCTGACTCATTGGAAAAGACCCTAATGCTGGGAGAGACTGAAGGCAATAGGAGTAGGGGGTGGCAAAGGATGAGAGGTTAGATAGCATCACTGACTCTGTGAACATGAATTTGAGCAAACTCCAGGAGATAGTGGAGGACAAAGGAGCCTGGTGTGCTACAGTTCATGTGGTCACAAGGAGCTGGACATGATTTGGTGACTAAACAAGGAACAATGGTCCAGTCCAACTCTCTTGTGATTGAAGCTGGGGCTTCCCAGAGTGCGGAAAATATTTCCTTGGTA
>SJXQ01005181.1:10939-88053 GCA_006408695.1 Aepyceros melampus | reverse complement strand
GACAGCTCCACACCCTCCAGACTTCTTGGCTTCCGGACATCTTTCCAACCTGACCTGAATTTCTAAGAATTGTGGCTCTTATTAGATAGGGAAAGGGAGAAAAAGGCTTCTTGGGGCGGGGGACAATGGTGATGGTCAATTTTTATTTTTTAGAAATTAAAACTTTATTTATTTGTCTGCACTGGGTCTTAGTTGCAGCACGGGGGACCTTTGCTGAGTCACGAGGGATCTTTCGTTGTGGTGCACGGGCTCTCTAGCTGTGGTGTGAGGGCGGAGTAGTTGAAGTGTGTGGGCTCAGTTGCCTCGTGGCATTGACCCCTCATTGGACCAGGGGTCCAACCCACAGTTCCTGCATTGCAAGGTGGATTCTTAACTACTGGGCCACCAGAAAAGTCCATATAAAATAATTTTTTTAATAATTGAAAAATGAGTCTGTGCACACAGAAAAATTAAAATGGTTCCAGAGTTGTCCACAGAGGAGATGATTCTTCCTCCCATTTTAGACCCCTCAAGTTCCTTTTTCTGAGGTGGGCCAGCTTTATGACCCACCACCTGGGAAGTTACACCTGGCCCCACTCAAGAGAGCACTCTGCTTGTTTTAACACTCTGTTGCTGTCTTGAAATTCATAATGATTTTTGAAAAAGTATTGCCTTGTTTTTTGTCACTTTATTTTTATCACTTTATTTGCACTGGGCCCTGCAAATTATGTAGCTGTCCTGCTTTGAACCACCAATGTTGGCAATTTCTTGTTTAGCCTTCCATGAATTTTGTATGTGTATTAACCACTGTTAATCACTTAAAAAATGGGAATAAACTCTATACACTTTGTTCTTTTCACTTAATAACTGTATCTCAGAGGTTATTGCAGAGCTGCACATATTCATTTTAAAAAGCTTTTTAAATTTTTATATTGGAGTATATAGTGTGTTAGTTGTTCAGTTGTGCCTGACTCTTTGCGACCTCATGGCCTGTAGCCAGCCAGGCTCCTTTGTCCATGGGATTCTCCAGGCAAGGATACTAGAGCGGGTTGCCATTTCCTTCTCCAGGGATCTGCCTGACCCAGGAATTGAACTCATGTCTCCCGCTTTGCAGGCAGATTTTTTTTTTTTAAACCATTGAGCCACCATGGAAGCTCAGGAGTAGGATTGGTGGGTCACATATTCTTTATTTCAATGGTTGCAAAACGTTCCATTGGATATGACATAATTAATTGGCACAGTTCTCTTAACGGGAAACATTCAGGTTGTTTTCAGTTTCCCTCTGGCTCAGCCTGCAATGCAGGAGACCTGCATTCGACCCCTGGGTTGGGAAGATCCCCTCGAGAAGGAAATGGTAACTCACTCCACTATTCTTGCCTGGAAAATCCCATGGACAGAGGAACCTGGCAGGCTACAGTTCGTGGGGTTGCAAAGAGTCAGACACGACAGAGCAACTTCGCGTTTCTTCTAAGCTACAGACAATGCTGGGACTTCCCCGTGGCTCAGAGGTTAAATCATCTGCCTCCAATGCGGGCAGACCTGGGTTCGATCCCTGGGAAGATCCCCTGGAGAAGGAAATGGCAATCCCTCCAGTATTCTTGCCTGGAGAATCCCATGGATGGAGAAGCCTAGTAGGTTACAGTCCACGGGGTCGCAAAGAGTCGGACACGACTGAGCACCTTCACCTTCACAGACAATGCTGCAGAAGTCTCTTTACACATACAGAACTTTGTGTTCAGTCTGGGTGTATATATAGGATAAATTCCCGAAGATGTGCTGAGTTACAGCATGTATGTGGGATTCCCTGGTGGCTCAGAGGTTAAAGTGTCTGCCTCCAATGCAGGAGACCCGGGTTCAATCCCTAGATCGGGAAGATCCCCTGGAGAAGGAAATGCCAAACCACTCCAGTATTCTTGCTTGGAGAATCTCATGGACTGAGGAGCCTGGTGGGCTGCAGTCCATGGGGTCACAAAGAGTCGGACACGACTGAGTGACTTTACTTACTTACTTACTTACTTACAGCATATATGCATCTCACATTTCAATAGATATTAAATCTGGACTGTAGTTGCACCAGTTTATATTTGGGTGTGGCTGGTTTCCTGTGAATTTGACAATACTCTATATGCAAACTTAATTTGTTAGATGAAAAATGTGTTTTCACTGCTTTGACTTGGATTTCTGTCTTTATTGCAGAGGCTGAACATCTTTTCCTCTGTTTATAAGCTATAAATATTTTTTTTTTTATGACTTTCTCCTTTTTCTCTTTGGTTCCAGATAATGTTTATTGGCTTGTGAGAATCTTTACTTATGATGGAAAGTAGCCCTTTCACTACAATAGATGTTGCAAATATTTCCCTATGTTTCTTATTTGTCTTTTGACTTTCTGAAGTGGTTTTTTTTTGGGGGGTAATACAGGGCTTAACATTTATTTTCTGTAGACAGTTTATTAATATATTTTATAGTTCCTGCAATGGCACCCCACTCCAGTACTCTTGCCTGGAAAATCCCATGGACGGAGGAGCCTGGAAGGCTGCAGTCCATGGGGTCGCTGAGGGTTGGACACGACTGAACGACTTCACTTCACTTTTCTCTTTCATGCACTGGAGAGGAAATGGCAACCCACTCCAGTGTTCTTGCCTGGAAAATCCCAGGGACGGGGGAGCCTGGTGGGCTGCCGTCTATGGGGTCGCACAGAGTCGGACACGACTGAAGAGACTTAGCAGCAGCAGCAGCATAGTTCCTGCACTCTATGTCTTGTTTAGAAAATCATTCAGCACTTTAATATCATTAAAGGAATCATCTCATTTTCTTCTAGTACTTTTCTAGTGAAAGTAGAATTTTAAATCTCTTACTTTTTCTTATTTTCACTATCCTTTTCAATTAAGACTAGTTACAGTGGAGACGATACTGAAGTCTTTCCTTTCAACCTATGTTTATCCCAGAATAAAAATTCTGTAGTTATTTTCTGCTATAGAAATAGAACTTCAAAGGCATTTCTTATTTCATTTTACTGTCATCTAGCAATGCTTTCTGAATTAACTGTGGAAGAAGAAAAGATTTCCCAACTAAGAGAAAAGACTTCTATTTTTAAGATGTGTTTTCCTGTTATAAATATGGCTCTAATGAGATAAGCATACAAATGATTTTATGTTTAGCTGTTTTGAATTCTTTCTGCATTCAGAGAGGTATTAGTAGTTTTTCTTACTAGCAGCTTTGCTAAACTTGCTTTTCTGCAATCTGTGGATATTCCCAACAAAAGGGCATTAATGAGGCAGAGGACCTTGTTTTCAGAAAGTTGGTAAAATGACTATTTGTATTGCAGATTCCAATTTTAAATAGAGACTCAAAGTTCTGAAGGACGTGTCAGGTTTAAAGTATTATAGTTGTGTTCAGTTGCTAAGTCGTCTCTGACTCTTTGCGTGCAACCCCACGGACTGCAGCACGCCAAGCTTCCCTGTCCTTCACTATCTCCTGGAATTTGCTCAAACTCATGTCCATCGTGTCAAGGATGCCAGCATAAATCTACTCAATATTCTGTAATAGCCTATATGAGAAAAGAATCTGAAAAAGAATGGATATATGTCTATGTATAACTGAATCCCTTTGCTATGCACCTAAAACTAACACACATTGTGTTATCCTCCAATATAAAATGAAAATTAAAAAAATAAAATGGCATAAATCTGAATGGTTAACATATCTTTCCACGTGATAGAAACGTGGACCCTCAGAATAAGGGTATCATTTAAGTTGACTCAGTGGCCTCTGTGAATTCTCAAATGATGATGGCAGCAGCTGGAGGGGACCTCAAGGGCAAGCAGTGGCTTTCTCTGCACCAGGTCAGTGCGAGGGCTGGTGTCGTGGGTGGTTCTGTGTACCATCGTGTCCCTGCCAGCCTGAACTCCTGCTGCTCTGGGCAGAACAGATGAAGATGTTATCTCGAGGGCATGGCAGACAACCTCTAGCTACAGAAAGGGGACACCACCAGGAAGCCAGGCCCGGTGGAGGCCAGGTCACCCGCCTGGCAGAAAAATACTAACAGGAAGTAGCAGACTTATCTGCTGATGCCAAGTTGGAGTCTGTGCATTTTCACCAATGTGAGGGCTGGGGTGCCTGCCTGGTCCTGAGCACAGCTAAAAGGGTCTTTGACCATGCAGCAGAGAGGCAAATATGTCTGGGGACTCAGGGCTGCAAGAGGGGACAGGATGCCCACCTGATTAGCGCAGGGGGAGGGTGTTTTCAACACACTGATGTTACTGAACATGCTGTTTTATTTTAAAAATTTTTTCAGTATGATGGCAATTTTATTATATCTTACATATAATTTTGTAGTGTACCTATCAACATGTTAATAAAAATTATCTTTTGTTTTGCCATCATGGTCACGTTTTCTTTGCTTTTTAAATTAATTAATTTGTCTGTTTTTGGCCAAGCTCAGTCTTCGTTGCTGTGCACGGGCTTTCTCTAGTTGTGGCAAGCAGGGGCTACCGTCTAGTTGTGGCTCACGGGCTTCTCATTGCAGTAGCTTCTCTCGTTTCCGAGCACAGACTCTAGGCATGTGGGCTTCAGCAGCACATGGGCTTAGTGGCTCTGCGGCATGTAGGATCTTCCCAACTAGGAACAGGGATCCAACTGGTGTTCCCTGATTGGAGATAGATTTTCAAATACTGGACAACCAGGGAAGTCCTTCTTTGTTTTTTTTTTTTAAATTTTATTGAAGTGTAGTTGAGTTACAATGTTGTGTTAGTGTCTGGTATATAACAAAGTGATTCAGTTATACATATATTTGTTTTCATATTCCTTTCCATTATGGTTTATCATAGGATATTGAATATAGTTCCCTGTGCTATAACTACTACTTGACTACTGGTTAGTTACTCAGTCATCTCCAATTCTTTGCGACCCTATGAACTGTAGCCCACCAGGCTCCTCTGTCCATGAGATTCTCCAGGCAGGAATACTGGAGTGGGTTGCTATTCCCTTCTCTAGGGGATCATCCTGACTGAGGGATCGAACCCAGGTCTCCTGTACTGCAGGGGAATTCTTAACCACTGTGTCACCAGGGAAGCCTGAGGGAAGATGGCATCATGGATATTTGAAGCACTGGGTGACATCACCCCCATATCTCTGGTCCCTCTAAGAAGGTTTTAATATTTGTTTTTATCTGACCTCCCTCAAGGGCCTGGGAGTCAGGGCTGGGGTCAAGTGAAGTGGAACCTTTGTGAGTTATAAATTCTTATCACTTTTATATTGGTAACATGTATTTTTCAATTTTATGAAAAAAAAAATGATGACCACAGCAGACAATTAAAATTTTTTTTCCTACTTAACAAAATAAACTACCAACTCTATTTCAACCCCTCTGGTATTTAAAAATTGTTCTAAACCATCCACCCTGACTCCCTGTGGCAGTTCCATGAAGGCACACAGAAGGCATCCTTTGACTCTGGCCATTAGTAAAGAGATTGTCTAGCTCTTTATGTTTGTATGTCTTCTTCTGTATATCTTTTGAATATTCTTCTATTGAGTTTTTGCCTTTTCCTTATGATGGAAGAGGGAAAAACGTAATATATTATATATACTAGTATTATACATTAGTTTAATATATATAAATATATATTAGTTATATATATACACATGTTTTATATATATACATATATACAGGCATATGTTGTGTGTGTATATATATATATATATATATATATAAGCACACACATGCACACATATATATATGTTGTTAAGAAGAGCAAAAAATTGTGAAATCCATCCAAAATTTAGCAAGAGATGTCTGGAGAAAATTTACATGTTAGTGAGAGATTTTATTTTCTTGGGCTCCAAAATCACTGTGGATAGTGACTGCAGCCATGAAATTAAAAGATGCTTCTCCTTGGAAGAAAAGGCATGACAAACCTAGACAGTATTAAAAAGCAGAGACATTACTGTGCAACAAAGGTCCATCTAGTCAAAGGTATGGTTTTTCCAGTAGTCATGTACAGGTGTGAGAGCTGGACCATAAAGAAAGCTGAGTGCTGAAAAATTCATGTTTTTGAACTGTGGTGTTGGAGAAGACTTTGTAAAGTCCCTTGAACTGCAAGGAGATCAAACCAGTCCATCCTAAAGGAAATCAGTCCTGGATATTCATTGGTAGGACCGATGCTGAATCTGAAGCTCCAATACTTTGGCCTCCTGATGTGAAGAGCTGACTCACTGGAAAAGACCCTGATGCTGGGAAAGATTGAAGGCAAAAGGAGAAGGGGACTGGCAGAGGATGAGATGGTTGAATAGCATCACTGACTCAATGGACATGAATTTGAGCAAATTCCAGGAGATAGTGTAGGACAGAGGAGCCTGGCATGCTGCAGTCCATAGGGTCACAAACAGGCAGACATGACTTAGCGACTGAACAACAACAACTCACTAGTACTGCTACTACTAACACATCCTATCATGTAATCTTTAGCAACAACTAGTAAGTGTGTGTTCTGGGAATCAGTGAGTATTTCTAATTCCAAAGACTCACTCACAGTATGTGATATTTCCTTTAAGATATGAGGCAGCTTACAAAAATGCATTCAGTGCAAAAGAAGAAAATAATCACAGAGAATCAGGGTGACAGGTAGGAAAAAAAGCAAAGCTTTGGATAAGATGAACACACAGGAATTACATAAGATTTTCTTCTTAACATAGGTGGCCTTCTTTGGTTTTAAGCTCTTAACACAGGTCAGAGGAGGGTAGGCAGTAGCAAGACCACATGTTTGCGAGTCCTGTTCAGTTCAGGCCAGACTAACCCTGTACCGGTTGAGCCTATGGCAACACTGTTGAAACTGCACTATAGCCCCAGCGATAAAGACTGGCAACAGGAAAGTGGACTGGAGGAAGATCTTTTATGTTTTAATGATAAAAACTGAAACTCTTCTGAGCTATTGACTAACACACTGCTGGAGAGTTGGCTTAGGGCAGGACCCACCTGGTGAAGGACTGCCTTGAGTGTGGCCTGGCCCCGGGTGGGGGTGGGGGGAAGGGCGGATCTTTACTGAGCTTCTGATTTCCATCTGCTGCCAGGTTTCTAATCATTCTACAGTTTTTCCCCTTTGGGCAAAATGAGCATGTTTCTAAACCCTCTATAATCTTGTAGCTCCTGGTATTGGAAGAGCCTGAGACGTTTAGTCCCTTGATGGTGATTTAGTCACTAAGTTGTATCTGACTCTTTGCAACTCTATGTACTGTAGCCCACCAGGCTCCTCTGTCGTTGGGATTTCCCAGGCAGGGATACTGGAGTGGGTCACCATTTCCTCCTCCAGGGGATCTTCCTGACCCAGGGATAGAACCTGGATCTCCTGCATTGCAGGTGGCTTCTTTACTGACTAGAAGCTACTATAATAACAGCACAGAAATCTTGTTTTAGTCCTGTGTTGTTTGGACCCTAATCAGGGTCTGAACCCATAGGACCAAATTATAAAGAAACCAGCTAAAGATGTGAAACTTTTAGAGAAGACTTTCCCTATGTATGTTTGAGTCTTGTCAGTAATTCCTGAGCCGGAATACTCCGTGTGTGTGTTCTCACTATACTATAACAGGCACAATGAAGGTGTGTAAAAACAAATGTAAACTTCATGGTTCAATTTCCCAAATTTGGGGATTTATCGTCTTTGGCAAAGTGAATAAACTTTTGTGTTAGCTCCTCATTTTATGACTAATAACTAAGAGAGATTAACTAGGTCAATGTACTGGCTTGTAAGTGTGCATTGGGCTTAATCATTCTTTTTCTTTGCTTCAAGGATTTTGACTCCTTTTTTTCTGCAAAAGAAGAGAATATCATTTATTCCTTCCTTGGCTTGGCTCCCCCTCCAGGCTCAAAGGTAAGCTTGAACACCCCCATAGGGTTCGATATAGGTCATAAGTGAGGATAAGATCAGCATCCAAGACTGTTAAATAAGTAATGATCTTTAAATTAACATGATTGTAATATACTTCTTTTTCTTATGCAGAGATATGCATGGGTTCTACTAAAACATATTTCAGAACTATACTTTTATTATTTTTGAGGTTTACACCCTGTTATAATAAGTTTTACAATATCTAAGTTAAGAAATATTGCATTCAATAATTTTAAGTGTGTTAATTGAATATTTAAAAATATAAATTCTCCAGTTATATCTATGAAATTATTTTGTTATGAATTTTTCATAACAGCTTATGTTAGTTAATTTTATAGTGATATATACTCCTCTATTATTTCTGTTTAAAATAAATTGAATTTTGCCTTTTTGCATCTGGTAAGGAGGGGAAAAGTATGATCTAGACTCATAAATAAACTTTATAAGGTTTTTTTCCCCTCTCTGGTGTTGTTTCATCTTTAATTATGTATTATATATCTTTGAAATAAAGAATTATGCTAATAACACAAGTACCATGAATTTGAATGTTTGATGGAGATCATCGGGCTTTATTCTTTACTTTCATTGAAATCCTTACCTCTACCAAGCATCTCATACATGACTCTCCATAGACACAAGACAAGCACACATTTATCTAATTCATTTATTTCTTAGTTAATTTGTTTGTGCCCTGCTTCATTTCAAAAGAGATTTTTGTGAAAGTTAATTCTCACCCAATTAAATTCTGAGTTCCTCCCAAAGGCTTACCTTACAGAGATGGGTGTGTCTCAGAGGCATGTGGGTGTGCTGTCTTCCATGTGTCTTCATTTTTCAGGTGATAATGCCTGAGGTCTCTTTTATAAGTTTAACAGATTCTGTCTCCAAATGGTAATGTAGATTTCCTAGGTGGCTAATGGTTCTATAGAAGGATAAAGCCTCCTATTAAGATAATGAAACACCTTTCTGGCTTTAGTCAACTTAAATGTGACATATTTCGTACATTTTATTAACAGCTTAAACAAGTGCTAAAAGTTTTTACACACAATTCAATCTTTTTTATTTGATGAAAGAGTTCGTTAACTGAGTCACATTAGTTTAGCTAGTATGTTTAGGAGATGGTGCCTTAGTGTTAGAATATATTTCTTGGTGGGGACACTCAGGTCCCTGGGATCTTGAAAAGGAAAGGAAGAGTGGAGGGAAGAGTGTTTCAGGGAAAGGTAAGAGCAAGTGCAAAGGCCCTGAGGCAGCATAGAGCTTGGAGAAGACCTGCTTGATGGCCATGAGGCCTGAGTCCCTGGAGTGAGGGGAACAGATACATGGGATGCAGGAGTGGCAAGTGGGCAGCCTGTGGCTTACAGAGGTGCTCTGGAGTCTGTCTTCGGTGTGTGAAGACATAAGGGTTTTTAAGCAGAGGGATAAAGTGATCTTATTTCCTTCTTAGAATTCTTTTGACTACAATAGGATGAATGGATTGAAGTGGGATGAATGACTATAGATGTCATGGTGTCTTGGATTAGGGTGGTGGGGATAGAAAGGTACAGAAGTGGATGACTTTAGTGCCTGTTCTGAAGGAAGAATGCTGGTAAGAGTTGCTGATGGACTGAATCAGCGATGAACATGTTGGACAGCAAAGAGATGTATTGCAGGCAGATTCTTTACCATCTGAGCCACCACAAAGGGACCCCACTATTAGCAGTGCAGTCTGGGCTAGAACCTTCGTTGCTGTCACTATTGCTCAGTGTTTATGTGTGTGCACTCTGGCAAAGTCCTTCAAGTCTCCTTTGGGAAGACAGACATCTGATGATTTATGGAAACGATATTATTTGTCACAGTATCATTTTGTAGTAAACAACATCGTGGAGAAGTGTCAGCAAGCAAATCAACTTGCTCAAGCTAAAAATAGACATTCTTGACTATTGTGGAGAAAATGTATACTTATAAAATGATATTCAGCATTATAAGCAGTACTGGTTTTTTGTCTTAGGCAGGCTGTTCCAGGCCAAGTACCGGGCTGGTTTTCCTAAGAGAGCTTTGTGAGTAAGCACTGTCTCTGTAAAGTCAACCTTAGTTCTTCACAGGCCTCTGGTCATATCTGATTCAATGAACATCGTTCTTCTATTTTTAATTGAAGTATAGTTGATTTACAATGTTGTGCCAATCTCTGCTTCAAAGTGACCTAGGTATATACATATCTACATTCTTTTAAAATGTTCCTTTCCATTATGGTTTATCCCCATAGACTGGATATAGTTCCCTGTGTTATACAGTAGGACCTTGTTGCTTCTCCATTCTTAATGTAATAGTTTGCATTAACCAGCCCCAAACTCCCAGTCCATCCCTTTCCCCCGCCACCCCTCTCTCTGTCTTGGCAAACACAACCCTGATCTCTAGGTCTGTGAGTCTATTTCTGTTTTGTAGGTAGGTTCATTCTTTTTTATGGCCAAGTAGTATTCCACTGTATATATGTACCGCATCATTAGCCATTCATATATCGAGGGACATTTAGGTTGTCTCCATGTCTTGACTATTGTGAATAGTGCTGTTATAGACATAGGGGTGCATGCATCTTTTTGAATTGTAGTTTTGTCCTGGTATATGCCCAGAAGTGGGATCATATGATAATTCTATTTTTAGTTTTCTGAGGAACCTCCATACTGTTTTCTGTAGTGGCCCGACTAACTTGCATTCCCACCAACAGTGTAGGAGAGTTCCCTTTTCTCCAGACCATTTCCAGCATTTGTAATTTGTAGACGTTTTAGTGGTGGCCACTTTGACCCCAGTGAGGTGGTACCTTGCAGTTTTGATTTGTATCTCTCTGATAATTAGTAATACTGAGCATCTTTTCATGTGCCTACTGGTCATCTGTACATCTTCTTTTGACAGTGTCTATTAAGGTCTTCTACCCTTTTTCAATTAAGTTGTCTGTATATTTTGGAGATTAAGCTCTTGTCAACTGTATCATTTGCAAATATTTTCTCCCATTTTGTAGGCTGTCTTTTTTTTTTTTTTTAATTTCCTTTCCTGAGAAAAAGCTTGTAAGTTTGGTTAGGTTCCATTTGTTTATTTTTGTTTTAATATCTATTGCCTTGGGAGACCAACCTAAGACATTTATATGATTTATGTCACAGAATGTTTTGCCTATGCTCAGTGAGCCTCATTCTTAATAACACAGAAGCAAGGCTTTGGTTGCATAACCAGTTTTCAGTTATGCCTTCAGTTCAGTTCAGTTCAGTCACTCAGTCGTGTATGACTCTTGGCGACTCCATGAATTGCAGCACGCCAGGCCTCCCTGTCCATCACCAACTCCCGGAGTTCACTCAGACTCACGTCCATTGAGTCCGTGATGCCATCCAGCCATCTCATCCTCTGTTGTCCCCTTCCCCTCCTGCCCCCAATCCCTCCCAGCATCAGGGCCTTTTCCAGTGAATCAACTCTTCGCATGAGGTGTCCAAAGTACTGGAGCTTCAGCTTGAGCATCATTCCTTCCAAAGAAATCCCAGGGTTGATCTCCTCTAGAATGGACTGGTTGGACCTCCTTGCAGTCCAAGGGACTCTCAAGAGTCTTCTTCAACACCACACTTCAAAAGCATCAATTCTTTGGCGCTCAGCCTTCTTCACAGTCCAACTCTCACATCCATTCATGACCACAGGAAAAACCATAGCCTTGACTAGACGGAACTTAGTCAGCAAAGTAACGTCTCTGCTTTTGAATATACTATCTAGGTTGGTCATAACTTTTCTTCCAAGGAGTAAGCGTCTTTTAATTTCATGGCTGCAATTATGCCTTGGTAACAAGGAATATACATTCTTACTGAACTTAGGCAAATAACTATATTGTCATAAAAAGTAAAAAGATTCAATTTGAATTTTTGAATTCTGGAGGAATCAGAGAATGTTATTTACAAATGTTTGATTTCAATGTATAAAGAAGCATCTACATTTCTCCATTTTCATTTCTAATTTTGTTGATTTGATTCTTCTCCCCTTTTTCCTTGATGAGTCTAAGCTACTGGTTTTTCTATTTATCTTCTCAAAGAACCAGCTTTTAGCTTTGTTGATTTTTGCTATGGTCTCCTTTGTTTCTTTTTCATTTATTTCTGCCCTAATTTTTATGATTTCTTTCCTTCTACTAACCTTGGGGTTCTTCATTTCTTCTTTTTCTAGTTGCTTTAGGTATAGAGTTAGGTTATTTATTTGATTTTTTCTCCTGTTTCTTGAGGTAAGCTTGTATTGCTATGAACCTTCCCCTTAGCACTGCTTTTACTGAATCCCATAGATTTTGGGTTGTTGTGTTTTCATTTTCATTCGTTTCTATGCATATTTTGATTTCTTCTGTGATTTGTTGGTTATTCAGAAACATGTTTTTTAGCTTCCATATGTTTGTATTTGTAATTTTTTTTTTTTTTTTTTCTTTCCGGTAGTTGACATCTAATCTTACCACATTGTGATCAGAAAAGATCCTTGAGATGATTTCAATTTTTAAAAATTTACCAAGGCTAGATTTATGGCCCAGGATATGCTATATCCTGGAGAAGGTTCTGTGTGCATTTGAGAAAAAGGTGAAATTCATTGTTTTGGGGTGAAATATCCTATAGATATAAATTAGGTTAAACTGGTCCATTGTATCATTTAAAGTTTGTGTTTCATTGCTAATTTTCTGTTTAATTGATCTATCCATAGGTGTGAGGGGAGTATTAAAGTCTCTCACTATTATTGTGTTACTGTTAATTTCCCCTTTTATACTTGTTAGCATTTGCCTTACACTGCGGTGCTCCTATGTTGGGTGCATATATATTTATAATTGTTATATCTTATTCTTGGATTGATCCTTTGATCATTATGTAGTGCCCTTCTTTGTCTCTTTTTATGGCCTTTATTTCAAAGTTTATTTTATCTAATATGAGTATTGCTACTCCTGCTTTCTTTTGGTCTCCCTTTGCATGAAAGATGTTTTCCAGCCCTTCATTTTCATTCTGTATATGTCCCTTGTTTTGAGGTGGGCCTCTTGTAGACAGCATGTATAGGGGTCTGTTTTTGTATCCATTCAGCCAGTCTTTGTCTTTTGGTTGGGGCATTCAACCTATTTACATTTAAGGTAATGAGAAATCTGTATGCAGATCAGGAAGCAACAGTTTGAAATGGACAGGGAACAATAGACTGGTTCCAAATAGGAAAAGGAGTACGTCAAGGCTGTATATTGTCACCTTGCTTATTTAACTTCTATGCAGAGTACATCATGAGAAATGCTGGACTGGAAGAAACACAAGCTGGAGTCAAGAATGCCGGGAGAAATATCAATAACTTCAGATATTCAGATGATACCACCCTTATGGCAGAAAGTAGCCTCTTGATGAAAGTGGAAGAGGAGAGTGAAAAAGTTGGCTTAAAGCTCAACATTCAGAAAATGAAGATCATGGCATCCAGTCCCATCACTTCATGGGAAATAGATGGGGAAACAGTGGAAACAGTGTCAGACTTTATTTTTATGACCAACCTAGATAGTATATTCAAAGGTAGAGACATCACTTTGCCAACTAAGGTCCGTCTAGTCAAGGCTATGGTTTTTCCTGTGGTCATGTATGGATGTGAGTTGGACTGTGAAGAAGGCAGAGCGCTGAAGAATTGATGCTTTGAACTGTGGTGTTGGAGAAGACTCTTGAGAGTCCCTTGGACTGCAAGGAGATCCAACCAGTCTATTCTAAAGGAGATCAACCCTGGGATTTCTTTGGAAAGAATGATGCTAAAGCTGAAAGTCCAGTACTTTGGCCACCTCATGCAAAGAGTTGACTCATTGGAAAAGACTCTGGTGCTTG
This sequence comes from Aepyceros melampus, assembly GCA_006408695.1. Taxonomy (NCBI): domain Eukaryota; kingdom Metazoa; phylum Chordata; class Mammalia; order Artiodactyla; family Bovidae; genus Aepyceros; species Aepyceros melampus. Next base: position 74,381 of record SJXQ01005181.1, on the reverse strand, counting down.
GAGGGATTGGGGGCAGGAGGAGAAGTGGACAACAGAGGATGAGATGGCTGGATGGCATCACTGACTCGATGGATGTGAGTCTGAGTGAACTCCGGGAGTTGGTGATGGACAGGGAGGCCTGGCGTGCTGCAATTCATGGGGTCGCAAAGAGTCAGACAGACTGAGCGACTGAACTGAACTGATGATCCCATTGCCATTTACTTTGTTGTTTTGGGTTCGAGTTTATAAACCTTTTCTGTGTTTCTTGTCTAGAGAAGATCCTTTAGCATTTACTGAAGAGCCAGTTTGGTGGTGCTGAATTCTCTCAGCTTTTGCTTGTCTGTAAAGCTTTTGATTTCTCCTTCATATTTGAATGAGATCCTTGCTGGGTACAGTAATCTGGGTGGTAGGTTTTTCTCTTTCATCACTTTAAGTATGGCCTGCCATTCCCTTCTGGTCTGAAGAGTTTCTATTGAAAGATCAGCTGTTATCCTTATGGGAATCCCCTTGTTTGTTATTTGTTGTTTTTCCCTTGCTGCTTTTAATATTTGTTCTTTGTGTTTGATCTTTGTTAATTTGATTAATATGTGTCTTGGGGTGTTTTGCCTTGGGTTTATCCTGTTTGGGACTCTCTGGGTTTCTTGGACTTGGGTGACTATTTCCTTCCCCATTTTAGGGAAGTTTTCAACTATTATCCCCTCAAGTACTTTCTCATGGTCTTTCTTTTTGTCTTCTTCTTCTGGGACTCCTATGATTTGAATGTTGGGGCATTTAACATTGTCCCAGAGGTCTCTGAGGTTGTCCTCATTTCTTTTAATTCTTTTTTTCCCCTCTCTGCTTCATTTATTTCCACCATTCTATCTTCCACCTCATTTATCCCATCTTCTGCCTCAGTTATTCTACTGTTGGTTCCCTCCAGAGTGCTTTTGATCTCATTTATTGCGTTATTTATTATTGATTAACTCTTTTTTATTTCTTCTAGGTCCTTGTTAAACTTTTCTTGCGTCTTCTCAATCCTTGTCTCCAGACTATTTATCTGTAACTCGTTTGTTTTCAAGATTTTGCATCATTTTTACTATCATTATTCTGAATTCTTTTTCAGGTAGACTCCCTATCTATTCCTCTTTTGTTTGGTTTGGTGGGCATTTATCATGTTCCTTTACCTGATGAATATTTCTGTGCCTTTTCATCTTGCTTAGATGCTGTGTTTAGGGTGGAATTTCTGTATGCTGGAAGTTTGTGGTTCCTCTTTATTGCAGAGGTTCCTCACTGTAGGTGGGGTTGGATGAGTGGCTTTTCAAGGTTTCCTGGTTCGGGAAGCTTGAGTCGGTGTTCTGGTGGGTGGAGCTGGATCTCTTCTCTCTGGAGTGCAATGAAATGTCCAGTAGAGTTTTGAGGTGTCTATGAGTTTGGTGTGACTTTTGGCCTCCTGTATTTTAATGCTCAGGGTGTTTTTTGCATTGTTGGAGAATTAGCTTGGTATATCTTGCTCTGAAACTTGTTGGCTCTTGGGTGGAGCTTGGTTTCAGTGTAGGTATGGAGGCTTTTGGATAAGCTGTTGTCCAATTAATGTTCCCTGGAGTCAGGAGTTTTCTGGTGTTCTTAAGTTTTGGATTACGCCTTCCGCCTCTGGCTTTCAATTTTATTTACAGTAGCCTCAAGACTTCTCCATCCATACAGCACTGATGATAAACATCTAGGTTAATGGTGAAAAGATTCTCCACAGTGAGGGACACTCAGAGAGGTTCACAGAGTCACATGGAGAAGAGAAGAGGGAGGGGGGAGATAGAGGTGACCAGGAGGAGAGGAGGGGCAGTCAAAAGGAGAGAGACCAGTCTAGCCAGTAATGAGTTCCCTAAGTGTTCTCCACAGCCCAGAACCCCCAAAGAGATTAACAGAATTAAGTAGAGAAGACAAGGGGGAGGGAGGAGATAGAGGTGACCTGGGGGAGAAAAAGAAGAGTCAAAAGAGGAGAGAGAAATCAGGCCAGTAATCACACTCCTAAGTAAGAATGGGTACTGAAGATTGGATTCTTAAAGGTACAAAATTGATAACAAATACCAAAAAGCACAGGTTAAAAATATAGAGTAGAGGGTATACTCTCAAAAATACAATATTTTTAAAAAAACACAAAAATTATAAAAAAAATATGAAATTTGCTTTAAAAATAGGCTATTTTTTTTGCAAAGTAATAGTAGGTTTTTAAAATGAAAATTAAAGGAAAATAAAGAACTTAAAAATAAAAATATTCAAAATGTTAAAAAATGATAATAATAAAATATATCTAAGAATTTCTCTGGAACTGTTGAGGGCATTGTGAGGTCAGTTCAGTTTCAGATAGTTCTTTGCTCCAGCTTATACTTTTTCTCAAGGTCTATAGGCCCCTTCCAATGTAGCCAATGCTCACTACAGGGCTTTAATCTGTTGCACCTGTCACTTCCAAAGCAGTTCCCTCTTCTTTATTTTGACTTCCTCTGTTTGCATGTCTCTTCAGTGTCTAATTTCCACTCTGACATAAGGAGGTGAAGGTGGTCATTTATTTAGGCTCACTTGTTCAATTGTGCTGTGAGGAGGGAGGAACACTGCAAACAAACATCACTGGCATAGGTGGGGAGTGCTCGCAGTGTCTGGGCCACGCTAGGTTTGCCCCCGTTCACGGCGTGTGTGCTTTCCCAGTCTATACTGCTCAGGCTCCAGGTTGCTCTGCAGGGGAACGGTCTAAAGCCCACCCTGGGTTGCGTGCCCTTCCCAGGTCTAAGCGGCTCGGGTTCAGGTTCTCGGGTACTCCACAAAGGCACAGAGTCAGTTGGGCCTGTGTTCTGTGCCCTTCCCAGGTCCGAGCAGCTCAGGTGACCAGATGCTTGGCAGGCGCACCCTCCCCAGGTGGGTGGTGCGTCATATCACCTCCTCAGTCCCAGCCGCTCAGTTTTCTGGGTGCACCACAAGAGCGCCGTCTCAGGTGTGCGGTGTATCTCTTTTGGGGGAGCTGATCTCTTACCACGACCCTCCTGGTGGATGTCAACCATCCAGGATCCCAGGAAGTCTTGGTTAGCAACTGGGAGCCTGCTCACAGTTTGGTGGAGGATGCCGTCTCTGGGGCCGAGGTTGCCTCTCGCCTCTGACTCTGGCTGTCGCCTGCCTGCCTCTCTGCCTCCAGCGGGTGGAGGGGCCGGTCCACCCAGCTAGCTCTCCTCTGGTATTCGCTCAATCCTTTGTTCTGTGAGTGGGCCAGGTTGTGCCTTAGACTTTTCGAGGGGAAGTTTCTCTCTCTCTCTCTCTCTCTTTTCCCCCTCTCTCTGACTATTCCACAGTTTGGGTTGCTATCTCATGTTAGCTCCCTCAGATTGTCCTCAGGGCATTCAGGCCTTGTCCTTGCCCTAAGCATGCAGCCCAGGCCTCCCTGTTCAGCCCCCATTCACTGCTGGCAGACGGGAGCATCTGGGCTGCTACTCTGCTGGGAGTTGCGGTTAGGCGCGTAATCTGTGTGTTTTTATTTTCCCTCTGAGTTATGTTGCCCTCTGAGATTCCAAAACTTCCCACAGACTCGCCAGCGAGAGGGTTTCCTGGTGTTTGGAAACTTCTCCTCCCTCAGGGCTCCCTCCTGAATGGGTCTCTGTCCCTAACTCTTTTGTCTCTCTTTTTATCTTTTATGTTTTGTTCTATCTCCTTTTGAAGAGAATGGGCTGTCTTTCTGGGTGCCTGGTGTCCTCCGCCAGCGTCCAGAAGTTGTTTTGTGGAATTTGTTCAGCGTTCAAATGATCTTTTGATGAATTTGTGGGGGAGAAGGTGGTCTCCCCGTCCTATTCCTCACCATCTTAGGACCGCCCTCTGTGCTGTCTTCTTGATAATGGCCATTCTGACAGGTATGAGGTGATATCTCATTGTGTTTTGATTTTCATTTCCCTGATGATGAGTGATGTTGAGCATCTTTCATGTGCCTGTTGGCCATCTGTATATTTTCTTTGGCAAAGTGTCTATTTAGGTCCTCTGACCATTAAAATGTGTGTGTGTGTTGAGTTATATGAGTTCTTTGTATATTTTGGATATTAATCCCTCCTGAAATGTATTGTATACAAATATCTTCTTCCATTCAGTAGGCAGTCTTTTTGTTTTTTGATATTTTCTTTCACTGTGCAAAAGCCTTTTAGTTTGATGTAGTTCAGTTTATTTATTTCTGCTTTTGTTTCTCTTCTCTGTGGAGACATCCAAAAATACATTGCTAAGACTGATGTTAAACAGTGTACTGCTTATGGCTTTCTTCTAGAAGTTTATGGTTTCAGGTCTTATATTTAAATGTTTAATCTATTTTGAGTTCATTTTTGTATGTGGTATGAGAAAGTAGTACAGTTTTATTCTTTAGCATGTAGCTGCCCAGTTTCCCCAACTCCATTTATTGAAGAGATTGTCTTCTCCTTATTGTATATTCTTGCCTACTTTGTCATAAATTAAATGACCATAAATGTGTGGGTTTATTTCCAGGCTCCCTATTCTGTTCCATCAGTCTGTATGTCTGTTTTTGTGCCAATATCATACTGTTTTCATTTTGTAGCTTTGTAGCATAATTTGAAATCAGGGAACATAATACCTCCAGTTTTATCTTTCTTAGGATTATTTTGGTAACCTGGGGTCTTCTGTGACAGCAATTTAATGGATATGTGTAGACATATGTGTGCAAATACAAGAATAAGAATATATTGGATAGAAATAGAATGTATTTTTCTTGTATACTTATTACACAATTTATAAATCTATTATATTCTTGGTCACAAAGGAAACCTTCACAAACTTAAAAAAGGGATGATTTTATAGGATACATTTTTATTCCAAGTGTAGAATTCCCATATGAAAGAGAAATAACATAAAAATTAAGAAATAAATATATTTCAAATAACTCCATATCCAAAGGAAAACAAAACTGATATTACAAATCATAAAATAATAAGCAAAATATATTATTGCATATACAAATCACAATATATGGCCAAATTTCTATACAGAGGAAAATTGTTAGCTTTAAATATTTTGGAGCTTCCCTCATGGCTCAGTGGTAGGGAATCCATCTGCCAATGCAGGAGATGTAGGTTTGATCCCTGGTCCAAGAAGATCCCCTGGAAAAGGAAATGGCAACCCACTCCAGCATCTTTCCCTGGGAAATCTCGTGGACAGAAGAGCCTTGTGGGCTATGAGTCCAGAGGTTGCAAAGAGCCAGACACAGCTTAGCGACTAAACAACAAAAAATAACAGAAAAATAAAAACCTAGTAAAATGAATACTCAACTTTTAAAATTAGAAAATGGAAAAACAGAATAATTCATACACAGTGAATGAATAAAAGGAAAAACCAAGATTAATACAAAATAGAAAGTGTGTATCTGTGTATGTTTATGGGTACATATACATATTCAATTTATATATCATTTGAATACAAATTGATGGGGAAACAATGGAAACAGTGGGAGACTTTATTTTCTTGGGCTCCCAAATCACTGCAAGTGGTGACTGCAGCCATGAAATTAAAAGACGCTTGCTCCTTCAGAGAAAAGCTATGACCAACCTAGACAGCATATTAAAAAGCAAAGACATTACTTTGCCAACAAAGGTCTGTCGAGTCAAAGCTATGGTTTTTCCAGTAGTCATGTATGGATGTGAGAGTTGGACCATAAAGAAAGCTGAGCACCAAAGAATTGATGCCTTTGAACTGTGGTGTTGAAGAAGACTCTTGAGAGTCCCTTGGACTGCAAGGAGATCCAACCAGTCCATCCTAAAGGAAATTAGTCCTGAATATTCATTGGAAGGACTGATGCTGAAGCTGAAGCTCCAATCCTTTGGCCACCTAATGTGAAGAACTGAGAATCTGGAAAAGACTCTGATGCCGGGAAAGATTGAAGGCAGGAGGAGAAAAGGAGGACAGAGGATGCGATGGTTGGGTGTTGCCACCAACTCCATGGACATGAGTTTGAGCAAGCTCTGGGAGTTGGTGATGGATAGGGAAGCCTGGCATGCTGCAGTCCATGGTGTCACAAAGAATCAGACACAACTGAGTGACTGAACTTGAATACATTTATATGAATCAAAAATATTTATTTGCTTTATTATTATTTACTTGGCTGCTTGGGGTCTTAGTTTCATCATACAGGATCTTTTGCTTTGGTGCGTGGACTCTAGTTGTGGAGCATGGGCTCTGTGGTATGTGGGCTCAGGTTGCAGTATACTTAGGCTTAATTGCTCCACAGCATGTGGGATCTTAGTTCCTTGACCACGGATTGAACTTGCATTCCCAGCATTGCAAGGCAGATTCTTAAGCATTGGACCCCAGGGAAGTCTCCTGTTTATATGTAATTTGGCTGTATATAATTTGAACAGACAGATTAAATAGATAAAATCCCTGATCAGTTGAGGCATTACTTAGAAAACTTTCAGTTATACCTAGATCAATTTCTGTTACGAATTTGGATGGGAAAAGGCTAAATAATGTATTAACAAACTGTATCTAGCAATGGGTCACAGGTAATTAATTAAAGCAGAATTTTTTCTATTGACATAGTTATGACATGAACTTATTAATGGAAAAAAACTGTAAGATTCTGTCTATAAGTACCAAGAAGATATTTGATATAATTAATCTGATATTCCTAGTTAAAAATAAACATGGATTAAAATATAAGCAGAAGGAAACTGATTAAATGTGATAAAAACCAGTTGTCAAGAGGAAACTATCATAATGAACCATGAAATACTGAAGCATTTCTATTAAAATCAAGAGACAATAAGCATGCCCATCATCACCATATTATTAAACATTGTTTTAGAAACTGTGGCTATTGGGCTTCCCTGGTAGCTCAGATGGTAAAGAATCTGCTTGCAATGCAGGAGACCCTGGCTTTAATTCCTGGGTTGGTAAGATCCCCTGGAGAAAGGATAGGCTACTCACTCTAGTATTCTTGGGTTTCACTGGTGGCTCAGATGCTAAAGATTCCGCCTGCACTGTGGGAGACCTGGGTTTGATCCCTTGGTTGGGAAGACCCTCTGGAGAAGGGAACAGATACCCACTCTAGTATTCTTGCCTGGAGAATCCCATGGACAGAGGAGCCATGGACATATTATTAAACATTGTTTTAGAAGCTGTAGTTATTACAATAAAGTAAGAAAATGAAATATCTCATATATATGTAATGTATGATATCTAAAAGATATCTTCATTTGTGTATGATATAAATGTATACTTACAAATTTCAACAGACTCCAGTAAAATTCATTAGAATTAATAACATAGAGTTTCTGGATTAAAGAATGGAAAAATTAGTAGCTTTTACTTGTATCAACTATAATGGATGGAAGTTAAAATGTAAAAAACAAATCCAGTTCACAGTGTTGATAAAAATCTTTAAAATCTTTAGGAGTAAATTTATCTGAAGGACACCAACAAGTACTAAAATTATGGGGACAGTATGATGCCCTAGGTGAGATGACTTAACAATAAGAAGTGAAAATTTCTAGACTAATTGTTGGGAGCCAGAGTGAGGAATCCCACCTGTGACAGGGTCACGTGGCAAACTCAGATGGCAGGGCAATTTGAGTCATCGGATTTCTCCCTGGCTTTTCCTGAACATGTGCCCCCCCAAATAAGAATTTGTCTGTTTTCCCATTATTTTCTGATTTTTCTCTGGAAAAAGTTAATTCTGAGCTTTGGTTTCCTGCATTTGAAAGTGTTTCAGCCCAATCCCCCTTTGATAACACTCTAGCCTGCCTAACAAGTTCCCCTGACCTTCTACAAGCTTGTAAATTACTCACACCCTTCCAACTGTGAGGGGCACAAAAGCCTTAAAGTATCTTAAAGTTTCAGAGCCTTTTCAAATTCATATTGGTGACAGGATTTCATGGTTAACTCAATGATTGCTGCCAGACCTCCTCATTTTTTATCTATCAGGCACCCGGGAAGATGTAATCAATGTAAATGGGATATGGAAAAGGATATATAGTAGTTTTGATGTTAGTAATACTAGACTTTTGAGTAAATTACTTTTTCTTTGCTATAAATCACTGTACTTCCTTTTATTACAAATTGCTGTATTTTTATTTAGTGTTTTCTGAGAGTGGCATTCAGACTTTGGAAAGATTAACACAAATGAGTCTTCTGGTTAACAAAACTTCATCAGAAGAGAGCCATAGAAATGTTAATAGGCCTCTTGGCCAGAAGATAATGTAAACCACCTGGGACTTTTGTAACAAGAGAGTATGCAAAAAAGGAAGCCTTGTCTCAATGAGGGTCAGGACTGCTACCTCTGCGTAACTCTGCATATTCTATTATGTACAACTTGGGGTATATCAGCTGATTTTGAAAAATAAACTCCCCTTTTCCCCCCCTTTTCCCCTTTCCTCTTTTCCCTCTTGGAGCCTTACACTGATGCTGGGTTTCCCCATGTCATTCTTTCCTTTTCCCCTTCCCTTCCCCCACTCCAGTATTCTTGCTTGGAGAATCTCATGGACTGAGGAGCCTGGTGGGCTGCAATCCATGGGATCACAAAGAGTCGGACACGACTGAGTGACTTTACTTACTTACTTACTTACTCCCTCTTGAAGAGCCTTGCACTGATGCTGGGCTTCCCCCGTGTCTCCTATTTTCTTTAATTTCTGGCTGAATTCCCATCTGGGGCGCAGAGGCTCGCCATGTCTACTTACCTGTCCCGGCTGCTAAGATCCGTGAGAGAGAACCCAGGGCGGGGCACTCTCCGATATTCAAATGGACGCCGGTGGCCTAACGTAGATGGTGCAAACCTCTTGTCTCGAGGTTTTATTGGCTTTCCACATAAACCAAGTTATTCAGCCTTCTTTTCTCCATCTTAATTTTCCTACTATACTATTTCTTCTTAATCTATTTTTATATTTCTAAATAAATACGTTTTTCCTCGCCGACACTGTCCCCCCTTCGAATCACCCTGGATCCACCAGGGCTGGACCCCGGCAACTAATAAATACATTTAGTGGTATTTCAAAGAAAAGCCTATTTAAAAATTGTTGATACTGGGAAAACTGATCTTAAAATGTACTGGAATAATACAGGTCTGAGAAGAGCCAAAAATTTCTGAAAAAGGAGACTTTGTAGCAGCTTGCCTTTCTGAGTATTAAAATTCATGTTAAAACTACAGTAATAAAAGCTATATATTGGCATGAAAGAAAGTGAAAGTGAAGTCACCAAGTCACGTCCGACTGTTTGCGACCCTGTGAACTATAGCCTTCCAGGCTTCTCCATCCATGGGATTCTCCAGGCAAGAGTACTAGAGTGGGTTACCATTTCCTTCTCCAGGGGATCTTCCCAACCCAGGGATTGAACCTGGGTCTTCCGCATTGGAGGCAGATGCTTTAACCTCTGAGCCACCAGGAAGCCCATATATTGGCATGGGAACATATAAATACATCCAAGGGAAAAAATAAATACATCCATGGATATGTTTATATATTTATATATAGACTAGTGTGTTAACAGATCCAAATGTATATATAGAATTTTATAAATGACAAAAATAACATCTTAATTGAAAGGACAATGGTGGTACATAAATGTTACAGGCATACTTTGTCATATACCTGGAAGAAAACAGAGCCCTACTTTATATTATACACAAAATTAGATTTCACACTGATTAAATCACTAGATGTTAATAATTAATATAAAATAACTACATGTCAGAAAATAAAAGTTAGATGTGTGCATGTTAAGTTGCTTCAGTCGTGTCTGACTCTTTGCAACCCCATGGTCTATAGCTTGTCACGCTCCTCTGTCCATGGGATTCTCTAGGCAAGAATACTGGAGTTAGTTGCCATGCCCTCCTCCAGGGGATCTTCCTGACCCAGGGATCAAATCCGTCTCTTAGGTCTCCTGTATTTGCAGGCAGGTTCTTTATCACTCCCCTGGAGAAGGAAATGGCAACCCACTCCTGTACTCTTGCTTGGAAAATTCCATGGATGGAGGAGCCTAGTAGGCTACAGTCCATGGGGTTGCAAAGAGTTGGACATGACTGAGCGACTTCACTCTTTCTCTCTCTTTACCACTAGTGCCACCTAGGAAGCCCCCAAAGTTAGATAAATTTGTGTATATAAAAGGCTACAAAACAAAAAATTTCTTTTTTAAAAAAGTGATTTAGCATGCATTTATTCAGTTTAGTATAGTGTTGTTTGTAGATGCACAAACGTGAACTTTCTGAATAGCTATCAGTTGGGAAATATATGAATAAGTTATTATATTTTTAACATTAAGCAAATGTTAACAGGAATAAGTTACAACTATATGAATTAATCTGGACAAATGCCTGTGATATACTAAGCTAAAGAATCAAGTTGTGCATCAGTTCAGTCGCTCAGTCGTGTCTGACTCTTTGTGACCCCATGAATCACAGCACACCGGCCTCCCTATCCACCACCATCTCCTGGAGTTCACTCAAACTCATGTCCATCGAGTTGGTGACGCCATCCAGCCATCTCATCCTCTATCGTCCCCTTCTCCTCCTGCCCCCAATCCCTCCCAGCATCAGAGTCTTTTCCAATGAGTCAACTCTTCGCATGAGGTGGCCAAAGTACTGGAGTTTCAGCTTCAGCATCATTCCTTCTAAAGAAATCCCAGGGCTGATCTCCTCTAGAATGGACTGGTTGGATCTCCTTGCAGTCCAAGGGCATAGTATGTACCTATTTATTGTTTAAAAAAAAATGCAAAAATGAAACAAAAATAGCCTATGTATATGTTAAGATAGAGTTGAGTACATATAAAGATTTTAATATTGAGTATTGTAGGAGCATGGGATTGGAGGGTTTGTTTATGGCCCAGTTTGTTCCCATGAACCTGAAGTGCCTTTGGAATAAAAACCACCAAATCTTTATGCATTATTATATATTTGTTTCTCTCTTTCTGACTTATGTTTCTCTGTATATCAGTCTCTAGGTCCATCCACATCTTGCATGTGGATGTGAAATCTAAGAAAATGGTATAGATGAACCTATTTGCAAAGCAGAACTAGAGACAGATGTAGAGAACAAACACATGGACACCAAAGGAGGAAGGGGAGTGGGATGGATTGGGAGACTGGAATTGATAGACACACATGCAGGCTATGTGTAAAAAAGATAGCTAATGAGAAGCTGGGCTTCCCTGGGGGCTCAGATGGTAAAGAATCTGCCTGCAAAGCAGGAGACCTGGGTTCAGTCTCTAGGTTGGGAAGATCCCCTGGAGAAGGGAATGGCTACCCACTCCAGTATTCTCGCCTGGAGAATTCCATGGACAGAGAATCCTGGTGGCAGGCTACAGTCCATGGGATCATAAAGAGTCGGACATGACTGAGTGACTAACACACACTCACAGACGTGCACAATGAGAACCTACTCTATAGCACAGGGAGCTCTGCTCAATGTTATGTGGCAGCCTGGATGGGAGGGAGTTTGGGAGAGAATGGATACTGTACCTGTATGGCTGAGTCACTCTGCTGTGCACCGGAAACTCTCACAACATTATTATTAATTGGCTATACTCCCATGTAAACCAAAAAGTTTAAAAAATCACCGAATTCTACCCTCACCCCACTTTACTAAGATATATTTGAAATATAGCATTTATGAATTTAAGGAGTGCAACACAATGATTTGATACATGTAGATATGTGAAATAATCACCACAGTAAGTTTATTTAACATCTGTTACCTCACATAGTTACAATTTACTTCCGATGAGGAAAATAAACTAGCACTTTAAAAGTCTGGAAACCGCTGCATAGGTCAGGAAACCATAAAGTAGAAGATGTATCCTAGCCTTGCCCCTAACTTGCAGTGTGACAATTTTTGCCTTGTGTTCTTGTTTCTTAGGTATGAGTGGTGGTGACTATTTAGTGACTTAGGTTACAGCATCATAGTGAAGATAAAATGAGAGGTGAAGACAAACATAGTTTGGAGACTTAAAAGGTGTTGAAATGCAAGCCATTATCCTCAAGAAAACTCTCAAACATTCTCAATTTGTGTGATGCAGGTGACAAAGTCGCCTGAGGAAGCATCTTCCCTTCCTGACGGTGAAGTGGCAGGAGAGGCTCAGAGCACCGCAGAGGTAAGAGTTGGTGTCTTAAACCATCTTCCGGGAAACCTGTTTTACATAGAATGTCCACTGGGTTCTAGTTTTTCCATATCTGTTTGTCTGTCTACCTCTTCCATCCATCCATCCATCCATCCATCCATCCATCCATCTATTACATCTATCTGTCTATTTATCCATTCATCAATCACACCTATTTAGCTACCCATCCAACTATCCATCCATCCATCCATCACACCTATCTATCATTTCTCTATGTATCTATCAATCACCCATCATTTATCTCTATCATCTATCTTTTTTAATCTCTAAAATTATAATGCCTCTCTCCACATAAACAATAGAAAACAAATACTCCCTAAATATGGAACTCTCTGAGTTCTCTTCACAAGCCTTAAGTGGATGAATTAACTCCTATTAGGGTCTTTATGACTCTACCAGGCATGTAAGTCAGGTCTGTTCACTGACACTGATAATCCAATTAGCAATGTTGAGGGTTGGTGATCCTATACTCCAGGAGTTAAGTGACTAGTAAATAGAGGTCTACCTTTGCTTCAGTTATATACTGTATCTAAATAAGGAAACCATAGCAGTTATGGCCTGGTGTTGTCTTGGAAGCTTATCCAAGGTTGGTGATACCATGGGTTTCCTTTGTGACCAGGGAACAGAGAAGGTTGAAGAAAGTGGAGAACACGAGGCACAAAAAGAAGGTGATGAAGATGTGGGCGACTCTGCTGGATCCGAAGAGAAGGATGTGAGTGTTTGCTTTTCTCACTGTAGTTTCACTGGATTCAGTTCTATTCAATAACCATTTATTGAGCTCTGATCAGATGCTGGGAATCTTTCTGGGCACACAACAGTGAGCTCAAAAGTGAGGAACTGAGGGATTAGCCAGGAGGCAGCAGGTAACTTTCACTTAATGTGTTAACTGTTGTGTGTGAGGTGGGTGAGGAAGGAACCCAGAGGAAGGGCCTGAAATCAGGCCTGGAGTGACAGGCTACACAAGGCTTGTCATTGTGTTGTTAGGGTTAGGTTGGGTTCATGTTCTTTCAGAAACAAGGGACCTTACGCCTTGTTCACAAGTATTAATGAACTCCTATCATACTTGTTGACTTAAAAAAAATGCACAATGTGAGAGTTGTGAATTAAGCTTTATTTGGGCAAAATGAGGACTATAGCCTGGGAGACAGCATTTCAGTTAGCTCTGAGAAACCGCTTCAAAGAGGTAGGGGGAAGGTCAGTATATATGGTCTTTGTGAAGGAGGGGTACATACAGTCAAGCTTATATATTTTGCAGAAGGCTTCTGGTAGTCTTGAGGAGCAGTCATCACCATGAAGGATTTTGGTGCTTTTCTAGATATGAGGAGGTGCAAGAACTGGGCTCATAAAATCTAGTCCTAAAATATCTATCTGAGGACTTATTCTGCCAACTCTTCCCAGGGCACAGAGGGCTTTGTTCCTGATCTCCACCCTGAACTCCTTTCTGGGGGTGTTGAAGGTCACCAGCTGCAGTGGCTCATGATTTAATCCTTGTACAGGTAGATGGCAAGTGACGATTTGTAGTTGACATATTCCACCAAGAGGATTTGTGGGAAGCCAACAGGAGCTGAGGATAAGAGGGGCTGTGGGGGAGGGATTTGAGGCCTCCAATTTGAGGCCAGTCGGAGGAACTGCAGGACCCAGTGGATGCAAGGCTACTTCTAAAACGTTCCAATGCAGGGGCTGCAGGGTAAAGGGCCAAGTGGAGATTGTGTTTCTGGAAGCACCAAGCTAAGATAATGGGGGATCAGATGGGCTACTTATTCAAGAAATTCTGAAAATGTGGCTGGGAAGCCAGACAAAGGAGAGGCCCTGGCACCAAGGGAGCCTGAATGGGCAGGGTAGAAATCAGGAGGATTTCAGCGGGTTTCTGGTTTGGGCCGATTGTAGAAGAGATTATTTACCAAAGCCCAGTGGTTTGCATTTGTCCCTATTTACTGATTCCAAGAGAGGTGTGAACAGCTCTTGATCACTGGACCCTTGTTCCTAGCAGAGAGACTGTGACTTGGAAAGGGGCCAAGACTGACACCTTGCTATGGAAAACGTGAGATGGCATCAGTTTATCTTTATCTCAAGGAATTTAAATTTGGGAGGAACCAGGGCAGTAAATTCCCTTATGTTTGAACACTGCTATTTCAGTGTTGATAATTTAAGACCCTTTGACATTTTTGTTTTGAAGAAAGACCAAATCTTCTTCAGTCTTTGCTTAGAAGTTAGGTGGGGTTTCATGGGTGCCTGTATAATTCACAAATAATCAATTTAACATGAAATGGAGTGACCATTTAATTATCTTGGAGATTATAAAAATCTTTCAAAGTATTTTATAATCTGACTTTGCATGGATTGCCTAAAACACTGGTATAGAATTATTGATTTATACATGAAATTCAGTTTGCTCTTTTTAATGCAGAGAAACAAAGGAAAGAATCATTACACCCCACCCCCTTTTTCTCATGAGACCTAAGAGAAAGACAGCATTTTAAGGCCAGAGCCTGCTGGCTTCAGCTTCCCAGCTTCTCAGTTGCTGGGCCGGTTAGTTCAGTAAAGTGATAACCCATTCAGCCTGGGGATTCTCTTGTTAATATTTTCTAAAATTGTGAGCACTTTGCAAAATAAATTACAATCTTGTGGATCCCCATAGGAATTAAAAACATTGTTTTGGTATTTTTGCGTGGGCTGTGGTGAAGGAATGACTAAGTTTAGAAGACATTTTTATTTTAGATGAATTAATGTTAATAATTAATTAACACCAATGTTAATTATCAATTCTTTAATCATATTTATTTTACCCTAGTGGCTCAGATTGGAGAAGGCAATGGCACCCAACTCCAGTACTCTTGCCTGGAAAATCCCATGGGTGGAGGAGCCTGGTGGGCTGCAGTCCATGGGGTCACAAAGAGTTAGACATGATTGAGTGACTAACAATGTTTCATTCTACATAAAGAAAGATTTTGACTTTTTCTCATTTAACCAGCGATGCATGCCCTATGACTTACTGTAATTCAGTTAAATAAGGGAGAAAACCATGATCTGTCAGAGAACATTAAAAATGACATAATAACATGATTAGCTTTGGGATTGAATACATAGAAAACTTGATTAAAAATTTAAACAGAGACAAAAGCGACCTGATATTTAGAATGATTGCATTTTGTGCTTCAAGAACCTTCTGTCTGCTTTTCTGGTTTGGGGTTGTTTTTCAAGGTTGAGATGGCTGTCTCAGCTCTTTGTCATCACATCTTTGCCAGCTGTGCACCCAGGCTTACACAGGCTTATCTGTGATGAGCAGAAAGGCCAATTAGATCACTGTGTTCTACCTTTGTAACATGGATTTTTAAAGTACCAGTCACATGTAGTAGGTTCTTCTAGATATCACAATTCAGAGAAATCCAAGGCTTTTAGCTCAAACCCTGGCTCTGTTGAAACCATCTTGGGGAGATCTCACGGATTCTTAGCTTCTGCTGCTCCAGTCTGTTGACTAAACAGTGGCTCCCTGCACTTCCTTTTCTAACCAACACTCCGTGAGGGATTTAAATAACATTGGATTTGTGGGCTGCTGCTGCTGCTGCTAAATCTAGGTTTAGTTTTTAAAACTTGTGGTTGTGGACCTTCAGCTTCATTGATTTCTCTAGACATCGTATTATCTGCTTCATGTCTCCACTTCTGGCAGGCAGGAAATTCAATCTAGGTGAAGCATTTCAGAGACCCTCTCCTCTCCAGGGACTTAAGAGTCATCTTGGAGTCTTCAGGGGTGACTGGAGGCCAGAGGGCCCTGGTTCTTTATGGTGGTCCTCTGTGATGTGGGTTTCCTGATGCCCCCTGAAAACTGTTAATGCTGGTCCCTCAGCATGGGTTAGGCCCTCTGCCCTGGCTGGCTGTGGCCATGCCTCTCACAGTGACCAGCCCTCTGACCACAGTCGCTGCTTCCCCGAGCATCATGTCCAGGTGCTGCCCCGATGCCCCAGGGGTCCCTGGCTCAACTTTTGCATCAGGCACCGCCTGGAACATCCACCTCCTTCTCTCTCTTGAATCTGTCTGCTTCCATCTTCTCAGCTCCAAGCCCTAAACTCCAAGGACTTTTTTTGCAGAGCCTCCTCACCTCTGTCAGCCCAGGGTTTTGAAAAGCACAGTTGGTAACTTCTTCCCAGCATGGGGGGTGGGGAGGTGGGGGCTGGGAACCAGAACAAGTAAGTGGCTGTCTCTTTGGAGTTTGTGTGTAGGGAAGACAGTATCTCTTATTTTGGCTAGCAGGGAGAACAAAATGAGAATTCGTATGCTGGTATATACCATTGCTTCCCAGGTAGCGCAGTGGTAAATAATCCACCTGTAATTCAGGAGACGAGGATTGGAGTCTGGAATGGGAAGATCTCTGGAGAAGGAAATGGTGACCCACTCCAGTATTCTTGCACGGAAAACTCCACAGACAAGGAGCCTCGCGGGCTACAGTCCATGGTGTTGGACATGACTGAGTGACTGAGCACGTGTATACAGCCACACATTCATGACAAGGAATACAAACATAGTTTAACCTTTTATTCTGGAAGAATTACAGACTCACAGGGATCTAGTACTGAGTCCTGTGTGCTCTTCTCCTGGCTTCCCCTAGTGCTGACGTCTCAGCTGGCTGCAATAGGAGGTAGAAACCAAGAGTATGACCCTGGTGCATTTCTGTTAAGTAGACTTATGGACCGTATTCAGGGTTGACCATTTTCCCCAAACCTTTCATTTGGGTGTCAAACACCATTCCTGTGTGTCCAGTAGTCATGTATGGATATGAGAGTTGGACTATAAAGAAAGTTGAGTGCAGAAGAATTGATGCTTTGAACTGTGGTGTTAGAGAAGACTCTTGAGAGTCCCTTGGACTGCAAGAAGATCCAACCAGTCCATTCAGGACTAAAGGAAATCAGTCCTGAATATTCACTGAAAGGGCTGATGTTGAAGCTGAAACTTCAATACTTTGGAAAAGATCCTGATGCTGGGAAAGATTGAAGGCAGGCGGAGAAGGGGACAACAGGGGATGAGATGGTTGGATGGCATCAGTGACTCAATGGACATGAGTTTGAGCAAACTCCAGGAGATGGTGAAGGACAGGGAGGCCTGGCGTGCTGCAGTCCATGGGGTCACCAAGAGTCAGACATGACTGAGCAACTGAACGGAACTGTGTGTTCAGAACCATTTTCAAGTGGGTAGTGGTAATAGCTCCCTCCAGTGGCTGGGAGTGTTAAAACCAGTGATAGACCAGCTGAGTGTCTAAGCTCACCTGATTTCAGCTACTGCACATGCTTATTCAGTACACACTTCTAAGTGCTCAGATGATGCCAGTTTCATGGGGAAGATATTTATCAAAGAATATCACATTGATTTAAAAAATTGTAATTATTTCCTTTAATGATGTGGACTTTTCCTGACCACCAATCCAAACCTTGGGGGTTCTTACACATAAGATGCGAAGTGTATGTTACCTACTTGCTGACAGGTCAGGGCAGTGTTTGGGAGGCAAAATGGTGCACCATGAAAAGGGCTTTCATTCCTGTCTAAGATGAAATCACCTGCAGCTTCAGATCTACAGAGAGGGGACTTCATGGTTCCCTTCCCGGATGACCAGGGAGGGATGAGGGGCTAAGGAGGAGAGGGGAGGTTTGTGAATACTACCAGAGGAGCAAAGAAGGCAAGCAGGTCACTTCAGCTTCTGGGAACACTGAGAAGGGGACTACAGACTAGGGGTGTCATGAGAACTTTATGAAACCCTGGAAATAAAAGATGCAATTTGTTCATCTTTGTGTTTGGTTTTCATTGAGGCCAAAATATTTTCCATTGTGTTCTTTGCCATTTCAGTGATCCTCTCCAAAACCTTCTGACACCTTGGCTTGACTGACTACATGATTATGGTCTATACATATTCCCCACTCTGCTCCCTCCAAAATAAGTCTTGAGGATAGTTTCTACATCAAGGGCAGATGGTGGTTTAGGTCCACTATGAACACGTGAGTCTAAGGCTGAGCCCCCATACTGTCTGACAATGGAGAGAACCCTGCTCTTATTCCTGACCTCCAGCCTGGCCACCTTCTTCAGATCCCTCTGGGCTGGCCCCTGCCTTCCTTCCACACTG
Source organism: Aepyceros melampus (assembly GCA_006408695.1). Classification (NCBI taxonomy): domain Eukaryota; kingdom Metazoa; phylum Chordata; class Mammalia; order Artiodactyla; family Bovidae; genus Aepyceros; species Aepyceros melampus. Next base: position 56,188 of record SJXQ01005181.1, on the reverse strand, counting down.
GCCACTTGTCTTAACCAGCCACTGCCTGACACTCACCACGGCTGACACCTGTCCTTAGTCCTGGCCACATGCCATGGCAGCAGCCTGCCTCCCTGGCCAACTTCCCAAGAGAAACAGCTGCTATGAAATTCTAAGACTTCTCACTTTGGAGGCTTCCTTTGACTAGATTTCTTTTTTAAAATGTTCATTTATTTTTAACTGAAGGATAATTACTCTACAATATTTTGTTGGTTCTGCTAAATATCAACATGAATCAGCCATATGTTTTCCCCTGTCCCCTCCCTCTTGAGCCTCCCTCCCACCTCCCTCCCCATCCCACCCCTCTAGGTTGGTGCAGAGCCCTGGTTTGAGTCCCCTGAGTACACAGCAAATTCCTGTTGGCTGTCTATTTTACATATGGTAGTGTATGTTTCTATGTCACCTTCTTCATGTATTCCACTCTCTCCTTCTTCCTAACCCATTTTTCTTAAGTGTATTCTCTATGTCTGTGTCTCCACTGATGGACTAGCTTTCTTAGAAAAACAACAAAGTAAAATAATTTTAAGTTGTAGCTTTGTCCAGTGCATGATTCAAACCTATCCTGTTGTTGTTTAGTTGCTCAGTCATGTCTGACGCTTTGTGTCGCCATGGACTGTAGTCCACCAGGCCCTTCTATCCATGGGATTTCCCAGGCAAGAATACTGCATTGGTAGCCATTTCTTCATCCAGGGGATGTTCCCGACTCAGGGATCGAACCTGTGTTCCCTGCATTGCAGGCAGATTCTTTACAGTCTGAACTTTCAGAGGACATTTATATGCGTAATTCTGATGCTTTAAAATTTTGTGAGCTAAGTGACCATTATATCTAATACTATGGGCAAGAATCTATTAGAAGAAATGGAGTAGCCCTCATAGTCAACAAAAGAGTCCAAAATGCAGTACTTGGATGCAATCTCAAAAATGACAGAATGATCTCTGTTTGTTTCCAAGGCAAACCATTCAATATCACAATAATCCAAGTCTATACCCTGACCAGTAATGCTGAACAAGCTGAAGTTGAATGATTCTGTGAAGACCTACAAGAATTTCTAGAACTAACACCCCCAAAAGATGTCCTTTTCACTATAGGGGACTAGAATGCAAAAGTAGGAAATCAAGAGATACGTGGAGTAACAGGCAAGTTTGGCCTTGGAGTACAAAATGAAGCAAGGCAAAGGCTAACAGAGTTTTGCGAAGAGAGCGCACTGGTCATAGCAAATACCTTCTTCCAACAACACAAGAGAAGACTCTACGCGTGGACATCACCAGATGGTCAGTACCGAAACCAGATTGATTATATTCTTCACAGTTGAAAATGGAGAAGCTCTATACAGTCAGCAAAAAAAAAAAAAAAAAAAAAAAAGACCAGGTGCTGACTGTGGCTCAGATAATGAACTCATTGCAAAATTCAGACTTAAATTGAAGAAAGTAGGGAAAACCACTAAACCATTCAGGTATGGCCTAAATCAAATCCCTTACGATTATACAGTAGAAGTGACAAATAAACTCAAGGGATTAGATTTATAGACAGAGTGCCTGAAGAACTATGAATGGAGGTTCATGACATTGTTCAGGAGGCAGTGATCAAGACCATCCCCAAGAAAAAGAAATGCACAAAGGTAAAATGGTTGTCTGAGGAGGCTTTACAAATAGCTGAGAAAAGAAGAGAAGCAAAAGGCAAAGGAAAAAAGGAAAGATATACCCATCTGAATGCAGAGTTCCAAAGAATAGAAAGGTGAGATTTGAAAACCTTTCTTAGTGATTGATGCAAAGAAATAGAGGAAAACAATGGAATGGGAAAGACTAGAGATCTCTTCAAGAAAATTAGAAATACCAAGGGAACATTTCTTGCAAAGATGGGCACAATAAAGGACAGAAATGGTATGGACTTAACAGAATCAGAAGATATTCAGAAGAGGTGGAGAATACACAGAAGAACTATACAAAAAAGATTTTCATGACCCAGATAACCACAATGGTGTGATTACTCATCTAGAGCCAGACATCCTGGAATGAGAGGTCAAGTGGACCTTAGGAAGCATCACTATGAACAAAGCTAGTGGAGGTAATGAAATTCAGCTGAGCTATTTCAAGTCCTAAAAGATGATGCTGTGAAAGTGCTGCACTCAATATGCCAGCAAGTTTGGAAAAAGCAGTGGCCACAGGACTGGAAAAGGTCAGTTTTCATTCCAATCCCAAAGAAGGACAACGCCAAAGAATGTTCAAACTACTGCACAATTGCACTAATCTCACATGCTAACAAAGTAATGCTCAAAATTCTCCAAGTGAGGCTTCAAAAGTATATGAACCAAGAATTTCCAGATGTTCAAGCTGGATTTAGAAAAAGCAGAGGAACCAGAGAGCAAATGGCTAATATCTGTTGGATCATAGAAAGAGCAAGAGAGTTCCACAAAAGCATCGACTTCTGCTTTATTGACTGCCAAAGCCTTCAACTGTGCGGATCATAATAAACTGTGGAAAATTCTTCAAGAGATGGGAATACCAGACCACCTGACCTGCCTCCTGAGAAATCTGTATGCAAGTCAAGAAGCAACAGTTAGGCGGTTGTGCGATCAGATCGATCTAAGATGGCGACTGTGGAACCGGAAACCACCCCTACTCCAAATCCCCCGCCTACAGAAGAAGAGAAAACAGAATCCAATCAGGAGGTTGCTAACCCAGAACACTATATTAAACACCCTTTACAGAACAGATGGGCACTCTGGTTTTTTAAAAATGATAAAAGCAAAACTTGGCAAGCAAACCTTCGATTGATCTCTAAGTTTGATACTGTTGAAGACTTTTGGGCTCTGTACAACCATATCCAGTTGTCTAGTAANGGTAAATGTAATTGCAGTAACATAAAATATTTCTAAAGTTTATATGTAAAATATAATTGAAGCATTTTAGATCAAAAAATTAAAATATGTGCATGTAATTGATTTTATACAAATTAATTTTGCATGTGATATAGCTCCACCATATGTATTTGTGATTATTTGTTTGTAAATAATCAAATACTCTAAACTATAAATACCATAACCCCAGGGACTGTCCCTGCTTTGCTTATTATTAATTTATTGATAATTACCACAGTACCTGGTACATAGTAGATTCTCAGGTATTGGTTAAGTGATTAACCAAGATTGTAGTGAAAAGGAAGAGTATATTTTGTTAATAGGAAAATGTACAGTTTCTTATTTCACTCTCTAGTGTGTTTTTTGTTTTTTTTGTTTTTTTAATAAAGAATAGTAATGCTGGATATGGGGTGTATGTTTGAATAAAAATTAATGGCTTCTTTTCTTTTTCTTCCTATAGGAGGGTATACAAGGAAAGGTTAGGACTTCCTCCAAAGATAGTGATTGGTTATCAGTCCCATGCAGACACAGCTACTAAGAGCGGCTCCACCACTAAAAATAGGTTTGTTGTTTAAGAAGACACCTTCTGAGTATTCTCATAGGAGACTGCGTCAAGCAATCGAGATTTGGGAGCTGAACCAAAGCCTCTTCAAAAGCAGAGTGGACTGCATTTAAATTTGATTTCCATCTAAATGTTGCTAAGATATAAGAGAAGTCTCATTCGCCTTTGTCTTGTACTTCTGTGTTCATATTTTCTTTTTTTTTTTTGGCTAGAGTGTCCATTATCTCAATCAAAGAATTACAGTACACATCATCCCCAGAATCCATAAATGTGTTCCTGGCCCACTGTGTAATAGCTTAATAGAAATAACCATTACAAACACATTTGACCCATCTACAATATTAAAAAAAAAAGAACTTGCATTTCTATACCTTACAAGAGAATGATTTTGTTTACGTTCCATTGTATGCAGGAGCATATTTTGCTGGTTTGAAAGAGTATGATGCATACAGTTTTCTGGCAATTTTCTTTGTTTCTTTTTACAGCATTATCTGTGCTGTACTCTTGCTGATGGCTGCTAGATTTTAATTTATTTGTTTCCCTACTTGATAACATTAGTGATTCTGATTTCAGTTTTTCATTTGTTTTGCTTTAGTTTTCCTTTCTCATGTAACATTGGTGAAGGATCCAGGAATATGACACAAAGGTGGAATAAACATTAATTTTGTGCATTCTTTGGTAATTTTTTTTTTTTGTAACTTAAAACTACAATGCTTTGCTACAAATTTATGCATTTCATTCAAATCAGTGATCTCTGTTTGTGTGATTTCCTAAACTTAATTGTGGATTATAAAAAATGTAACATCATAATTACATTCCTAATTAGAATTAGTATGTCTGTTTTTGTATCTTTATGCTGTATTTTAACACTTTGTATTACTTAGGTTATTTTGCTTTGGTTAAAAAATTGGCCTCAAGTAGAAAAGCGGTCCCATTCATATTAAGACAGTGTACAAAACTGTAAATAAAATGTGTACAGTGAATTGTCAAAAAAAAAAAAAAAAGAAGCAACAGTTAGAACTGGACATGGAACAACAGACTGGTTCCAAATAGGAAAAGGAGTATGTCAAGGCTATATACTGTCACCCTGCTTATTTAACTTATATACAGAGTACATTATGCAAAACGCTGGGCTGGATAAAGCACAAGCTGGAATCAAGATTGCTGGGAGAAATATCAAAGTCATCTCAGATATGCAGATGACACCATCCTTATGACAGAAAGCAAAGAGGAACTGAAGAGCCTTTTGATGAAAGTGAAAGAGGAGAGTGAAAAACCTAGCTTAAAACTCAACATTCAGAAAAACCATATCATGGCATCCAGTCCCATCACTTCAAGGCAAATAGATGGGGAAACAATGGAACCAGTGGCAGACTTTATTTTTTTGGGCTCCAAAATCACTGCAGATGGTGACTGTAGCCATGAAATGAAAAGACGCTTGCTCCTTAGAAGAAAAGCTATGACCAACCTAGATAGCATATTGAAAAACAGAGACATTACTCTTCCAACAAAGGTCCATCTAATCAAAGCTATGGTTTTTCCAGTAGTTATGTATGGATGTGAGAGCTGGATCATAAAGAAAGCTGAGTGTTGAAGAATTGATGCTTTTGAACTGTGCTGTTGGAGAAGACTCTTGAGAGTCCCTTGGACTGCAAGGAGATCAACTCAGTCAAACCTAAAGGAAGTCAGTCCTGAATACTCATTGAAAGGACTGATGCTGAAGCTGAAACTCCAATTCTTGGCCACCTGATGCAAAGAAGTGACTCATTTGAAAAGACCCTGATCCTAGAAAAGATTGAAGGCATGAGGAGAAGGGGATGACAGAGGATGAAATGGTTGGATGGCATCACTGATACAATGGGCATGAGTTTGAGCAAGCTCTGGGCGTTGGTGATGGACAGGGAAGCCTGGCATGCTGCACTCCTTGGGGTTGCAAAGAGTTGGACATGAATGAGCAACTGAACTGTAGGATGGGCATTGAAGTTTTTATTTAATTAATATCCCATCTCTTCCTAAGAAAGATTTGAGGCAAGAATGGCATACATAAATACCTTAATTCAACAGTTTATTGACAGATTAAATGCTGCCTCATGCCAGGCAGTCCAGGGATTGGGGATGGAGCCATAAAAATGAGATTCTGTTCTAGTAGAGCTGATGATGGTCTTAGCCAAATTTCTTCAAAGCTTACATGACCTTTAAGACTTTTTTTTAATTTGAGTATTTGCTGACTTTATAATATGTGTTAGTTGCTATGTTCAGTTCAGTTCAGTCGCTCAGTCGTGTCCAACTCTTTGCGACCCCATGAATCGCAGCACGCCAGGCCTCCCTGTTTTCAGAATTTTCCACAGTTTACTGTGATCTACACAGTCAAAGGCTTTGGCATAGTCAATAAAGCAGACAGTAACTTCCCTTAAATTCTTTTAAACTGGGACTTGTCGGAAAATATACTGAATTATATTGGGAAGGCAAAAAAAAATGTTATATCAATTCTTGAACATCCATTTCTTTATGATTTCTACTGAGACAAATATGCTTTTCCATTTTGTTGGCCTTCTATTTCTTCCACGATGATGTTCTTTTGTCTGTGTTTAAGGTGCAGAGTCATTGTTTTATTATTTATTAATAAGAAGTCTTTACATATGAAGGATTAAAATCTTTATTATGTATTATTTTTTACAGGCATTAAAATTTTCCTTTTCATCTTATAGTGTGTTGAACAAAAATCTTTTACTTTCTATATGAGAAAATAAAACTTTCTTTTAAGAACTCTTCTTTTGGTTTTATGCATAAAATAGCCTCTTTACTCTAGTTACATACACCTATTTCTCTTTCAGAATGTTATAATTTTGATTTTTACATTTAAATTTTAACATATAAGATATTATTTTGGTATTTGAAGTAGATAGCTAACTTTGACTCTTTAAGATGGTTAGTAACTTGTTCAGTCACTTAGTCATGTCAGACTCTTTGCAACTTCATGGACTGCAACACACCAGACTTCCCTGTCCATCACTGATTCTCAGAGCTTGCTCAAACTCATGTACATCAAGTCAGTGATGCCATCCAGTCATCTCATTGTCTGTCATCCTCTTTTCCTCCTGCCTTCAATCTTTACCAGCATCAGGGTTTTTTCCAAGGAGTCAGTTCTTCAGATCAGGTGGCCAAAATATGGCAGTTTCAGCTTCAGTATTAGTCCTTTCAATGACTATTCAGGACTGATTTCCTTAAAGATTGACTGCTTGGATCTCCTTGCAGTCCAAGGAACTCGCAAGAGTCTTCTCCAACACCACAGTTCAAAAGCACCAATTCCTCGACAGTCAGCTTTCTTTATGGTCCAACTCTCACATCCATACATCACTACTGGAAAAACCATAGCTTTGACTAGATGGACTTTTGTTGACAAAGTAATGTCTCTGCTTTTTAATATGCTGTCTATGTTGGTCATAGCTTTTCTTCCAAGAATCAGCATCTTTTAATTTTATGGCTGAAGTCACCATCTGCAGTGATTTTGGAGGCCAAAATAATAAAGTCTGTTACTGTTTCCACTGTTTCCCCATGTATTTGCCATGAAGTGATGGGACCAGATGCCATGATCTTCATTTTTTGAATGTGGAGTTTTAAGCCAGCTTCTTCACTATCCTCTTTCACTTTCATCAAGAGGCTCTTTAGTTCTTCTTCACTTTCTGCCATAAGGATGGTGTCATCTGCGTATCTGAGGTTACTGATACTTCTGCCAATCTGATTCTAGCTTGTGATTCATTCAGTCCAGCATTTCACTGGATGTACTCTACATAGAAGTTAAATAAACAGGGTGACAATATGTAGTCTTGACGTACCTGTTTCCCAATTTGGAACCAGTCCGTTGTTCCATGTTTGGATCTAACAGTTGCTTTTTGACCAGCATACAGATTTCTCAGGAAGTAGGTAAGGTGATCTGGTATTCCCAGCTCTAAGAATTTTGCAGTTTGTTGTGATCCACACAATCAAAGGCTTTGGCGTAGTCAGTAAAGCAGAAGTGGATGTTTTTCGAATTCTCTTGCTTTTTCTATGATCCAATGGATGTTCGCAATTTGATCTCTGATGCCTTTGCCCTTTCTAAATCCAGCTTGAACATCTGGAAGTTCATGTACTGTTGAAGCCTGGCTTGGAGAATTTTGAGCATTACTTTGCTTGCGGAGATGAGTGTAATTGTGTGGTAGTTTAAGCATTCTTTGGCATTGCCTTTCTTTGGGATTGGAATGAAAACGGACCTTTTCCAGTCCTGTGGCCACTGCTGAGTTTTCCAAATTTGCTGGCATGTTGAGTACAGCACTTTCACAGCATCATCTTTCAGGATTTGAAATAGCTCAACTGGAATTCCATCACCTCCACTAGCTTTGTTTCTAGTGATGCTTCCTAAAGCCCACTTGACTTCACATTCCAGGCTGTCTGGTTCTAGGTGAGTGATCACACCATCATGGTTATCTGGGTCATGAAGATATTTTTTGCATAGTTTTTCTGTGTATTCTTGCCTCCTCTTCTTAATATCTTCTTCTTCTCTCAGGTCTGTACTATTTCTGTCCTTTATTGGGCCCACCTTTGCATGAAATATTCCCTTGATATCTCTAATTTTCTTTAAGAAATCTCGAGTCTTTCCCATTCTGTTATTTTCCTCTATTTCTTTGAATTGATCACTTGTAACTTGTAAAAAATTGCTAATGAAATAATCCATTCTACTCATTACATTTACTATATGTTAAATTAGCCTGTATATACTCTCTCTCACACACACACACACACACACACACACATATATGGGCAATGTATCTGTGTCTCTGTATATAGCTATATATAGCTGTATGTAGATAGCTATATATTTATTGTGTTTGTACTTTCTGTTTTATGCCATTGATCTCTGTAACTTGTTGCAATCACCACTGTTTCAACAAATTGTTTTACGTTAAAAGTACTTTCTCATCAATTAAGATGAAATTGACTCACCATATTACTCCTAGTTTTTCAATTTTTTTTCCAAGCCATTTAAAAAATATTTCTCAGGTTTTGTTTTTATTTTTCTCAACTACAGGACTTATCTTTTAAATATACTTAATTTTCTATTATCAAGCTTTCTTCTAATAGGTATCTAATTTTTTTCATGAAAATGCCTTGCAGTCAGGCATCAAAATCAAAGAAATAAAAATATTGTTGCATCCCTGCAACAATGATTTTAACCAACATCAGAAGTGACCATGTGTGCTAAAAACGCCAGAGTTAAAACAGAACAAGGAGCAGGAAGTGAGGTAATGTGGTCTCCACTGTGAATTCTTGGCCACACCCCAATTTATTTCTGGAAAATGCATGTGACATCTATTCACATACATTGCTATCTTTATATTGTTCAGGATATGCTAAATTGAGTAACAACTCCAAAGGCAGTCTGTTTTAGAAAATTACTTAGAAGGGAGAGTAAAATTAGGTTTTATACACAAAATAAACACTTGGAGGTTCTTCTGGGACTTGGTGTAACTTAGGATAAAACAAGTTAGTGTTTTACGATGTTTTGATCAGTGACTTGTTCTAACCACTCTTGTCATGAGTCCTGCCCAGCATCGTGCAGCCGTGAAATGTGTGTTCTCCTTGTGAACAGGTATGGTTGTAATTTGGAAATAGTTTTCTTGGTGGAGCAGATGAATTAGTATTGATCCATTGACACTCTTTTGTCCACAGTGCTTCATGACTGAAGGTATATAAAAGGATGATTGGCTGAGATTAGATGTGCAGCCTGTGACTGGGGAGAAGTGTAGATTACTTAGCACACACAGGGATTTTAGCCAGGACTGTGGCTGTATTACATGTTTTAATCAATTGCTGCTAACATCAAAGAAATCCCTGATACACTGAAGATCTTGCCTGATTGTTATTCAAGTCCAAGGACTCCATCTCTCTCAACCTCACTGATTTGTTACAAGAGCATTCTACCCACCCCAGCAGTGCTTTTTCAATCACATTTCCTAGAGAAGAGTATCTGTGGAGTTTTATAAGTAATTTTTCCTTTTCCTTCATCAGATTCCAACAGTAAGACTAGGTAGGAATGACCAATGGGCATTCACATGATTTTACTTAATTCTATGAGAAATATCCTGAAAAATGTCCTTGGCTATTAAATAAGAAGTCTTTTCTCTTACTCAGAGCATGATCTACTTTCGTGAAGTTTTGCACTTATCTCCAGAAGGTGGACTTCCCTGGTGGCTCAGAGGTTAAAGCATCTGCCTGCAATGCAAGAGACCTGGGTTCGATCCCTGAGTTGGGAAGATCCTCTGGAGAAGGAAATGGCTACCCACTCCAGTATTCTTGCCTGGAGAATCCCATGGACAGAGGAGCCTGGTGGGCTACAGTCCACAGGGTCACAAAGAGTCAGACATAACAGAGCGACTTCACTTTCTTTCTTTCCAGAAGGTGGTCTTTACTAATTTGGCTTTCAAGTTGGAAAAAGAGAAGTCGATTCCTTGTGAATTCTGCTTTAAGATTTAACCCTCGGCAGTTAAAGCCTCTTTATCCAAACCAAGTCACTGTTTAATGAGGCCCCTTTATAATCACTCCAAAACACACTTTCAAAACAAAAGTTAGAGAGCCTGTATGATCCATTCTCAAGAAAGATCTTTTCTGTTCAAAACCCGTCCTGACCTTTTTGTTGAAGAAGAACAAAATAATGTAGTAACAAAAACACAAGTGGCTGCCAAAGGAAGAGGAAAAAAAAAAAAGAGTTCCTGTAAGGGGCTGAAACAATAAATCTCCTCTCTGTTGAACTCCCAAAGGGAGTGTGTGCATTCCTCCCGTTCTTTATCAGAGCCTCCGAAATAAGTAGGAATGGGCAGTGGCTGTTCACATCCAGCACACCTTTTCCACTTGCTAAGGCACTGCCAGGCTGGGAGGGTGTTGTCCCTGCCTGACTCTGGAGAGAGGAGCCGCTGTGACCATCCTCGGGCACTATGAAGCTGCTTCAAGGCACCATCTTTTGTCTTCTTCTGTCCAGTATTTCTAGCGGTCAGCAAAACCCAGGTACCGTTTTCTCTTGCTTTTCTGATGGTCTGGATTAGAAACCACCTGTCAGATGCTCCGAGCCTCAGTTTACCTTCAGGGAGTTTGCCCTGAAATGCAGATGCAGCAATGCGTTTGCTGAGCTGAGCGTGTGCGTGTGGCTGGAGAGTGCACGGAAAAGGCACCACAGAGAGGATGCTTGTTTTCACTGAAGGAAAACGTTTGCTGCGGCAGTGGCCTTCCAGTGTGTTCCATGGCATCCTAAAGGTGCTGGGAATGTACAGTAGCCTTTTTGGAAAGTCACAGTCTGAGGATCATATGCTTGTTAAAAATGGGCTATTTCTCAAAAATGTACTCTTTTCAGATGTCAGTCTAGATATAAGAAGATTGTCATGTATGGTGAAAGGCTGTAATAATCAGAAATGTTGTGTTGCAGTTGCTGGCCAATTATTTGTCCCAAATGTTTTCTGGCTCTGATAAATTGAGAGGTTGGCTAAAGCTCCCTGGGGAAGTGAATCTTAATATCTTGAGAGAGGAGGGTGAGAAAGGAGGAGCGTCACTTGATTAAAGTGTATAGCACACATCTACACATGTATGTACAATATTTTGCATAACATTTCAGGAAATTTGTAGACATAAAAACCCTACTGATTGACTGCAGGTTCTGAAACTTAGATAAAGGATATATATATATATATATGCACCTATATAAGCCCTGACTATATTAATAACCAGTTGCAAGAAATGATTACATTTGACTTTTAACCTTTCTGGAGAGATTTACTGTAAGTAATTAAATTTAATCAATATTATCAGGCTCCCACCATGTACTACGCAGTACAAGGTATGCAAAAATGAGTAAGACATTGTCCTTGCCCACAGTGGTAAATACACCACTGGGAGAAATAAACATATAATTCTAACACAAGACAGAGTTAATAAGTGCAAAAACCAAAATATAAAATGTTATTATAAAAGAACACACTTGGGACACATTAATTCTGACTCTGAGGAGCCCTGGGGGGGGAAAAAAAAAAAAAACCTCAATTCTAATTTTATTTTCCCATGCCCTCCTCTAGGGGATCTTCCTAACCCAGGGATCGAACGCAGGTCTCCCACATTGCAGGTGGATTCTTTACCATCTCAGCTATCAGCACAGCCCCTAATTTTATTTTTCATGTGCTCTTTTCAAAATTCCACTGATTACAAAATTCTACTTTGCAGTGATCATGTAAGAAAAAATAAACACACTTCTTCTTGAATAATATTTATTTTTAATTTCTCAAAATATGTGTATACATTTAGGACAAATATCCAAACACTACAAAATCATACAATTGATTACAGCCCATCTGGGAGCTTCCAGATTTAAGTTGTAGTGGGTATCAAGACCAAAATTTAGCTTAGATGATTTACAAAGTTCTGATTTTTTCAGAACAAAATTATTAATGAGGTAACACAGGAATCAATGCACTAGCTTATAAGTAACCCTGCAGTTTGCATGGGAGAGATTGATCAGAATCGGTGCTATGAGAAACACTGCTCATAAACATGTGTCAGGTCAATGTAAATTCTGAATGTCTGAGTTCAGCTTCTTGCCATCCCAGGTCTGCAAGCATCAATAAGTACACTATGTCCCTTGCATTGTTAAACTCTGAATGGATTACATGTATTTCTGAAAGCAAATTGGAATAGAATCCATAGAAGCAGGCTGCAAAACCTGACTGTAAGGAAGATGGAAATGTGAAGGATAACCCAGAGATGACCTGGCAGGTTTTTTGTTTTTTTTTTCTGTTATGATCATGTTAAGAAAATACCAATGTCTGTTAGTTCCTGGCAATGATACCAATCTCTCTGTTAGTAGTATCTTCTTTCTAAGGAACTTTTAACCCAACTAAAATAATTTCTCATTTGAGCAGAGACAACAGTTACATAATGACTATCTGCTTCAACCTCTGTCTGTAAAATCTACCCTATTTATCCTAGAAAAAGAAGCACTAGCTCCAGAGAGCATAAATTGACCAGCTGAGTGAGGTCCAGAAGGAATTGGAAGAGATTTTCCCATCCACGTATATGATTTTGCTGCACCTGGCTCTGCCTGTTTTATGTTTTCCTTCCTAGATATGGTACAGGAAATGAAGCATTTCCTAAGCTGATTTATTAAGTTCTTTTCCTAATCCCCTGTACCGGAAACACATTGATTTCAAAGCTTTATATGTTCCCCAAGCTTAGAATACTTAACATATTTCATCAGCAGAGTTGATTATAGGGGTACAGAGGGAGGCATTTCATCTGCCTTAAATTTACAAGTTGTCAAGAAGGTCCATGCTTTTTTTTGTATGGTAATTTATTCCTAAATAATGATCTTTCAGAGAAATTGACTACTTTTCTTTTTCTTTCTGATTTTTTTGTCAGTCTCAGATTTAAATAAATAGAATATAGTCTTTTGTACTCTTCGTGAAAATCAAGGAAATCTTTCTGCGTGGCAGTGGGTGACTTTTTCTATTACTTCGTTGGTGGTATAATATTTTACAATCTCTAATTTGGAGAGCTGTTCTATTGAAATATGTATGGGAGCTTCCTGAAAAGGAACTGTCATTCTTTCTCAAGGTTTTCTAAATTGTATTTAAAACTGAACAGACCCCTACAGTGGCTTTTAAGCTCCTCTGGCTTTTAAGTCTAGATGGATGAGTTTTTGACTGTCAGGAATGAGAAAAATTAAGTGAAGGAGGATTCCAAGAAAAAGGAGGTCCTGGAAGTAATTTATTTTTCAAGTGTCATTTGCCTCTTTGAACTTTGCATTAACTTAGGAAATATTAAAATGTTTAAGGCTTTTGCAAGCAGAGCAAGCATCAATTATTGGTATCTGAAGATGAATTTAACTGCTTGTTGAAATTTATTTGTTAGGGATTGAACATTCTATTTCACAGGGAAAAAACAGATTGAATACACTATAAGACAGATACTCTGCTGGATGCTGGGGTTTATAGAGATCAATAAGACTCAATTCTTGCCCTAGAAGTGGGGAAGAGAAGGATGAGTCAAATAGTTGGCTCATCCTCCAACCCTAACTCTAACCCCAATTTATAAGTTTGATTATATTAGAAGTCTTAAGTAGTAAATAATGTTTATGGAGAATTCACAACTAGCTTAGTTTGGAGTGTAGGAATATCAACAAAGGCTTCACATAAAAATGGAAATTATGATAAACTTTGAAACTTGAAAAACTGGAGATCCTGGATGGATGAAATTTCTTGAGTTGGAACTTTAAAGCACTATGTTCTAGTTTAGAAATATTAGGAGGTGACAGGTTGGACAGAGGTTAAGTGTTGGAAATATAGTCTCAGAATATGTTGAATGCCAAGGTTAGAAACATTGACTCAGATAGTTAACTATTTTGAAGATTCTAAATGTGTTTTAGCATGAGAATTATATATTTGGGGCTACCAGTTGAGAAGACTAATTTGTCAACAAGATAAAGATTATACTATTACAGTCAAGATAAAGAAAAACTAAAGAAAATGGTGCAAATGGTATTACAAATCAATAAAATGAAAAGAAGGGTCAATGAAGAGCTTTAAGGAGGTAGACAGTTTGTGATTTGACATATTATTGACTGATTATGAGAGAAAATAACTGAGATGTAAAGAGAATGTTATTTGAATAACAGAAATTGGGAAATAGATTGGCACCATGGCTCGGGAAAGATAAGAGGAAATGGTTTAGGTGAATTTGATTTTGGACATGGTGAGTTTGAAATCCTAATAAAATACTCAAATAGAGGTGGCCAAGGATAGATTAAATTTGTCTGGTACATAGTTGCCCACCTGTGCCTGGGGGTGATGGTGAGAAATGAGTGTTCTTTACACTTGTTTCCAAGAGTTTTTGGTCTTGTCCTGCCCAGTGGAAGATTAGCAACATAGAGAAGCAATTTGCTTCTCTTCTGAATGTTGATATTTATAACTGACTTGTGGCACTTATTTTCATAGTCATTTGTGTGCATATCTCTTCTACCAGACTATAAGCACCTTGAAAGTAAAGGTCATTTTTATTATAACTTGCGTAGTAACAGTTCTAAACATAATAAGGATATATAAAGCTGAATGAATACCTAAATGCATGATATATTATTCTTTTTTTTTTTTCATTTCTAATGTCTTCATCTGATAATCACTTATTGTTTACGACCTTATCTTTGTGAAAGGGCTTCCTAGCGGCTCAGATGGTAAAGAATCTGCCTGCAATGCGGGAGACCTAGGTTTGATCCCTGGGTAGGGAAGATTCCCTTGGAGGAGGGCATAGCAACCCATGCCAGTGTTCTTGCCTGGAGAATTCCCAGGCACAGAGGAGCTTGGTGGGCTACAGTCTATGGGGTCAAATAGTTAGACATGACTGAGCAACTAACCACACATCTTATCCTTGTGAAAAGGTTATGGCCAGGTATGAATCACAGAACATAACATGAAAGCAAGTGGATTATTTTGATTCCTGGCTATGGAAGTGAGCACCAAATATAAGGAAAGGGGCTTCTTATCAAAGTAAGTCATTTCCAAACTGTAACAGAGGAGATGATAGGGATAGGTAGATGACCTAGTATCAGCTAATAGTAATTTACAGCAAATCTGAAAGGATAAGCTATTCTGACCATAATCATTGGGAGAAAGGATATCTAAATAGAACTTATTCTGTTGGGTAGGCCAAAAACTTCATTTGGATTTTTCTGTAAGATGTTATAGAAAAACCCAAATGAATTTTTGGCCAGTTGAATGCTTCGTGTCTTTTTTGGATGTCAAATATTTTATGTAATATTTTCTTAAAGTTATAGATATTCAAGGAGAAACCTTGCTTCTCACGTCTCAAAAACACAAAATGACTTTTTTTCTTAAATCAAAGTTCACAAAGAGAATTTGGAAGAAAATCAAATAAATATCATACATCATTAATTCATATGTTATTTTAGGTAACATCTGAGTTACTTCAGAGCAGATTATCTTACTTACTACTTCCTCCTAGACACTTACCAATAGAAGTTACCTGAGATGGGTGACCTATTGTAAAAAGAGTGAACCAATGTGGAAACAAATTCAATAGGAAAAGTATTCAGTTTCCAAGCCATTTATTTTGCATTTTTTCTTTACTCCACTTTTTTTTTTTTAATCAATGATCTCTGTCTAAAAATAGAAGTGGTCATTCTAGAATTTTTATTTTCAAGAGATTCATAACAGGTGTCAGCAAATTGTCTGGCAGTTTTATCTTGTTGATTGTAATTATTTATATATTGAGGGAAAAAAGATAAACATTTGAAGGTTTCAGAGAGCTTCTAATTTACTAGATAATTGCCCATCCTTTCCTTTTCATTGATGAAGTTGTATTTCAAGCTTCAGGGAAATACTTTAACTTGCGAATAATTGTCTAAGTTCTTTATATTCTTTTTGTCTTGGTCATTACTTTCCAACTTCCTCTTCACCTTTGAGAACAATTTGAGATATGCTTTTCTAAACACTGAATGTCAAAGCAGGAATTTAAGCGACATTCTGTTCAATTCCTGTGCAATGAGTGTCTCCTTTCCTGTTACTGAATTCCTGTGGGTCACTATAGCTCTATCAGGTTAGGATAATAATGCCTGTTGAGTGTTTAAAGAAGTTCTTTTAGTTGACAAATAAGATCTTTTTTGCTACTGTTGCACACATATCAGCAGTAGCATGGGAAACATTAGTGATGTCAGCTACATTTAGAGAGGCCACTATATAATTCCACAATTTCAGCAACCATAAAAAAGGAGTTTTCTAAACATCAATAGAGATTTTGTGTCTTGTGGCATGACATATCAGTAGGGATAATCATAACCATTCTCTAAATAGAAGCAGCCACCTACATCCTCTCGGGATGTGTTTAGTCTAACCATTGCTATGGCAACCTGTAGGTGTAGCTTGACAGTATCTTGTCTCACATGAATGAGTATCTCTTGCTTTCCTGTCTGCTGTTGTTCTGATCCTAAGGCATGCTTCACTTACAGAACCCTGCCTGGCACGGTTGTGTGTCTGAGCTAGATGTATAAGAGCCTTAACACTCTAGCCTCTGCCAAAAAGAAGAAGGGGACCAGTGAATGCTTTCCTTTTCTATGGGTGCTCCAATTTCACTATTTTAGTTCTCTACTCCTTTTCCTGAGATAACTTTCCTCTACAAATTGTACACAAACCCTTGTTTGGCTCTGCTTTTTGAGAAAGCCAGGATTTATAATTTTTTGATGGGAACATTTTGGCTTGGATGATAATGTGTATAAAGTATACTAGAATTTCTCTGATACTCTAATTGATATTCACTACCTTTCCTCCTCTTCACTTCAAGAAAAAAAAAAAGTCTAAAAAGCTTTTGTTGAATAAGTTAAACAGTATTCCAAGCAGGCCCTTTTCTAAGGCAATCATCTGTCTGTATAGAGTCAGTAATGAATTACATTGTAAGGTCGATAGTCAAAATGTCAATGGCATTGATTTTACTCATAATGTTCTGCTCATCTGAAATGTGGCTACCCACTCCAGTATTCTTGCCTGGAGAATTCCATGGACAGAGGAGCCTGGAGTCTGTGGGGTCACAAAGAGTTGGACACAACTGAGTGCCTAACACTTTCACTTTCATCTGAAATGTAAAGTGATTTTTATTCTGTTTAATCAGTCATATTCTGGCCCCAACCTAAATTAGTTGTGTCAAAACCCGGAGAATGATGATCACAACTGGGTCTGGTCTAAGTTAACCCAGATAAATATTGTCACCACATCAACTGACATCTAACTGTTTGTGGTGGCTGGCACTTTACCTGCCTTCTATCACATTTCAAGGCCTATTTTATCATTTCCATTTTACTGATTATAACACTGAGGCTTGGAGAGAGTTAAAGTTATCATAGAGTGATAGTGCTTAAAATCAGAGAACATTGTTCTTCAAATTTCCCTTCTAGCTTGCTGTCCTCCAGTGTAGTGGAACTGCAATAAGTTGAGTTTTTCTAACTGAAGAGATTAAGGGTAGAGACTCACTACTTGAGTAATTTAGAAGCACTGCTGCCTCTCATAGCACCTTCAGTACCTGTAAACGTTAAACTAAGAATGCAGTGCAATGAACGAATTTCTACTTAGTGATAATTAGCCTTTGAATATCCTGAATACAATTAATTTTTAATGATTGAGTTGAAAGAAATTTTAGGCATTTCCTTGCCTACTCACTATTGTGTTGGTTGAAAAAAAAATGTTCTTTGTTCTAATATAAATGTCAGTGAAGCTAATATAGGACTTAAAAGAGAAGGAAAGAAGTGAAAAGGAAATAACTATTGGTAATTAATTACCTAGTGTCACATTTATAATTCCTCTGGAGCCAGACAGTCTGGATCCAAATTCCAGCTCTGCCACTTTCTGTGTGAACTTGGGCAAGTTACTTAACCTTCAACTTTTTCAGCTATAAAACATGGATGAATACAGTCTTACCTCATGGGGACATTAGAAAGATCATGGGAGGTAATATACATAAACACCAAGAATAGTATTCCAGTATATAGTGACTCTATGTTTTGCTGAACTTGAGAACTCAGAATCCTACAGTTTATAATATCCCATTCCTTAGATAAACTACTTCATTGCCAAGTTGATTTCAATCTAAGATCAGCAAATATTTAAATAATTACAATGTGGATTCTCACAAAGAGAATCAGCACATAAAAAATTTTCACAATGGAATTGATTTTGGATTGGAATATGATTGCCAGTTATGTTCTTAACCACATTATATATAGGCACAATTTGACATATACATACTGGTGTATTATCTAGCATACCTTTAAGGTTTATAATTTATTTAACTCCATGTATAAACTAATCATTCAAATTAATAAGCAAAATTGTATATGTATTTAATGAAAATTCTAACTTTTCAGACTGAGATTGTCAACTTCCTCAAATATGATTTCCTGTCTTAAAGATTGAGCATTGCTTACTCTGAGAGGTGGGATATGTTAGTGGAAGGAACTTTGGTCTTAATGTGAAAACCAACTTTGGAATCAGCTTCTTAGTATGCTAAAGTTGGCCAAGATCCTATATGCTTGTTATCCTCAGTTTCTATATCTAAAAATGAGAAAAACAATCACTGCTGACAGAATACTGGTGTTAAATGCTAAATGGAAAATCTATTTTAGATGCTCTGTAGGTCATAAATCACTATTAAAATTTAGTTATTAATATGCAACCTAATATTTAACTCATGGAATCAACAGATGAAGAAAATATTTCATAAATTTGAGAATTCTTTCTAACTGGCTGGGCCTTTAACTGCCAACCCATTATAACTGTTTGAATCACATATCTTTAAATATGTTTATGGCTGCTACACATTCGAATTACCATGTGTTGAAATCATACTCGAGTTATAAAACTCACAGACACAAAACACAGGAAATCATTTGTATCACACATTGAACTTATTTTTAACTGAAATGGAAAAAGAAATGATTTTGTGTGTATATGTTTGTGTGTTTGTATATGTGTGGTTTGAACCGTGAAGTCAGCCCTCCAGGGAATTTAGAAAGTGTCAGGACATAGATATTGAACTCTCAGACACTTACCCTGGGGAACTAAGGCCACTCCTGCAGTTGTCAGCTCAAGGCTATTGTGACTATCCCTCTATCCCACAAATTATCCCTCCTTCCAAAAATTCAGTGGGTTTTTTTTCTTTAATTTTCTTGTAATTAATTTATTTTTTATTGAAGGATAATTGCTTTACAGAATTTTGCTGTTTTCTGTCAAACCTCAACATCAATCAGCCATAGGTATACATATGTCACCTCCCTTTTGAACCTCCCTCCCATCTCCCTTTCCATTCTACCCCTCTGGTTGATGCAGAGCCCCTATTTGAGTTTCTGAGATATACAGTAAATTCCTGTTGGCTATCTATTTTACATATGGTGGTGTAAGCTTCCATGTTACTCTTTCCATACATCTCACCCTTCCTCCCCTCTCCCCATGTCCATTAGTCTGTTCTCTATGTAAATTTCTCCATTGTTTCCCTGTAAATAAATTCTTTGGTACCATTTTTCTAGATTCTGTATATATGCATTGAAATACAATTTTTATCTTTCTCTTTCTGACTTATTTCACTCTATATAATAGGTTTTAGGTTCATCTTCCTCATTAGAACTGATTCAAGTATTTTCCTTTTTATGGCTGAGTAATATTCCATTGTGAATAGGTATCACATTTCTTTATCCATTCATCTGTTGATGGACATCTAGGTTGCTTCCATGTTTTAGCTATTGTAAACAGTGCTGTAATGAACAATGGGATATGTGTTCTTTTCAATTTTGGTTTCCTCAGGGTATATGCCTCGGAGTGGGATTCCTGGGTCATATGGTGGTTTTATTCCTAGTTTTTTAAGGGATCTCCATTCTGTCTTCCATAGTGGCTGTATCAATTTACATTCCCACCAACAGTGCAAAAGTGTTCTCTTTTCTCCACATCCTCTCCAGTATTTATTGTTTGTAGACTTTTTGATGATGGCCATTCTGACTGGTATGAGATGATATCTCATTGTAGTTTTGATTTGCATTTCTCTAATAATGAGCGATATTGAGCATCTTTTCATGTCTTTGTTAACTATCTGTATGTCTTATTTGGAGAAATGTCTGTTTAGGTTTTTTCCCACTTTTAGATTGGGTTGTTCATTTTTCTGGTATTGAGTTGTATGAGCTGCTTGTATATTTTGGAAATTAATCCTTTGTCAGTTGTTTCATTTGCTATTATTTTCTCCTATTCTGAGGGTTGTCTTTTCATCTTGCTTATAGTTTTCTTTGCTGTGCAAAAGCTTTTAAGTTTATTCGGGTCCCATTTGTTTACTTTTGTTTTTATTCCCATAACTCAAAAACTAGGAGATGGATCACAGAGAATCATGCTTTGTTTTATGTCATCAAGTGTTCTGCCTCTGTTTTCCTCTAAGAGTTTTATAGTTTCTGGTCTTACATTTAGGTCTTTAACATAGATTTTAAGTTTATTTTTGTGCATGGTGTTAGGAAGTGTTCTAATTTCATTCTTTTACATATGGCTGTCCAGTTTTTCCAGCACCATTTTATGAAGAGGCTATCTTTGCCCCATTGCATATTCTTGCCATGTTTGTCAAAAATAAGGTACGCATAGATACATGGGTTTATTTCTGGGCTTTCTATCTTGTTCCATTTGTTTATATTTCTGTCTTTGTGCCAGTACCATACTGTCTTGATGACCGTAGCTTTGTAGTATAATTTAAAGTCAAGAAGGTTGATTCCTCCAGCTTCATTCTTCTTTCTCAAGACTGCTTTGTCTATTTGGGATCTTTTATGTTTCCATAGGAATTGTGAAATTTTTTTTATAGTTCTATAAAAAATGCCATTGGTAATTTGATAGGGATCACATTGAGTCTGTAGATTGCATTTGGTAGTATAGTCATTTTCACAATATTGATTCTTCCTATCCAGGAACATGGAATATATATCTCCCTATCTGTTTATGTCATTTTTTATTTCTTTCATTGGGGTCTGATAATTTTCTGTGTACAGTTATTTTGTTTCCTTAGGTAAATTTCTTCCTAGATATTTAATCCTTTTTGTTGCAATGTTGAATGAGATTTATTCCTTAATTTCTCTTTCTGATTTTTCATTGTTAGTATATAGAAATGCAAGTGATTTATTTATATTGTATCCTGCAATTTTGCTAAATTCACTGATTAGCTCTAGTAATTGTCTGATAGTATCTTTAGGGTTTCCTATGTACTCTATCATGTCATCTGCAAACAGTGAGAGTTTTACTTCTACTTTTCCAACCGGGATTCATTTTATTTCTTTTTCATCTCTTATTGCTGTAGCTAGGACTTCCAGAGCTATGTTGAATAATAGTGGTGAAAGTGGGCACCACTGACTTGTTCCTGATCTTAGGGGGAATACTTTCAGTTTTTCACCATTGAGAATAGTGTTTTCTGTAGGCTTATTATATATGGCCCTTAGTATGTTGAGGTAGGTTCCTTTATGCCCATTTTTTGAAGAGTTTTAATCATAAATGGGTGCTGAACTTTGTCAAAGATTTTTTCTGCATCTATTATCATATGGTTTTTATCTTTCAAGTTGTTAATATGGTGTATCACATTGTTTGATTTGTGTATATTGAAGAATCCTTGCAGCCCTGGAATAAACTCAACTTGATCATGGTGTATGAGCTTTTTGATGTGTTGCTGAATTGTGTTTGCTAAATGTTTGTTGAGGATTTTTACATCTTTGTTCATCATTGATATTGGCCTGTAGTTTTCTTTCTTTTTTTTTTTTTTTTTTGGTGTCTTTGTCTGCTTTTGGTATCAGAGTGATGGTGGCCTCTTAGAATGAGTTTGGAAGTGTTCATTCCTCTGCAATTTTTAAAAAGAGTTTTAGAAGGATAGGCATTAGGTTTTCTCTAAATGTTTGATAGAATTCTCCTGTGATGCCATCTGATCCTGGGCTTTTGTTTTTTTGGATTTTTTATCATAGCTTCAATTTCAGTACTTGTAATTGGGTTGTTTATATTTCTATTTCTTCCTGGTTTAGTCTTGGAAATTTGACCTTATCTAAGAATCTGTCTATTTCTTCCAGGTTATCTATTTTATTGCCATATAGTTGTTCATAACAGTCTCTTATAATCCTTTGTATTTCTGTATTGTATGTTGTAACCTCCCCTTTTTCATTTCTAATTTTGTTGATTTGATTCTTCTCTCTTTTTTTCTTGATGAGCCTGGCTAAAGGCTTGTCAATTTTGTTTATCTTATTAAAGAAACAGCTTTTACTTTTATTAATCTACTATGCTTCTTTTATTTCTTTTTCATTTATTTCTGCTCAGACCTTTATTATTTCTTTCCTTCTACTAATTTTTTATTATTTTTCCAGTTGTTTTAGATGTAAATTTAGGTAGGTTGTCTATTCAATATTTTTCTTATTTCTTGAGGTAGGATTGTATTGCTCTTAGAAATACTTTTGCTGCATCCCATAGGTTTTGAATTGTCAAGTTTCCATTGTTATTTGTTCTAGAAACTTCTTGATTTCCTTTTTGATTTCTTCAGTAACCTGTTGGTTATTTAGAAATGTGCTATTTAATCTCCATGTGTCTGTGTTTCTTACAGTTTTTTTTTTTTTTCTTGTAATGGTTATCTAGTCTCATAGCACTGTGGTCAGAGAAGATGCTTGATATGATTTCAATTTTCTTAAATTTACTGAGTTTTTATTTGTGACCCAAGATGTGGTCTATCCTGGAAAATGTTCCATGTGCACTTGAGAAGGAGGTGTATTCTTCTGCATTTAGATGGAATGTCCTGAAGATATCAATGAGATCCATCCCATCTAAGTATCATTTAAGACTTGTGTTTAGTTATTAATTTTCTGTTTTGATGATCTGTCCATTGGTATGAGTGGAGTGTTAAAGTCTCCTACAATTATTACGTTACTGTCAATTTCTCCTTTTATGTTTGTTTGTGTTTGTCTTATGTATCGAGGGTATGCATCCAACATAGATATTTACAATTGCTACATCTTCCTCTTGAATTGATCCCTTGATCCTATGTAGTGTCATTCCTTATCTCTTGTAATATTCTTTATTTTAAGGTCTATTTTGTCTGATATGAAGATTGCTACTCTGGCTTTCTTTTGCTTTCTATTTGCATGGAATATATTTTCCATCTTCTCACTTTCAGTCTAAATGTGTCTTTAGGTCTGAAGTGGGTTTCTTGTAAACAGCATATATATTGGTCTTGTTTTTGTATCCATTCAGCCAATCTGTGTCTCTTGATTGGAGCATTTAATCTGTTTACATTTAAAGTAATCATTGATATATATGTTCCTATTGCCATTTTCTTAATTGTTTGGGGTTGATTTTATAGATCTTTTTCTTTTCTTGTACTTCTTGACTATGTAAGTCCCTTTAACATTTGTTGTAAAGCTGGTTTGGTGGTACTGAATTGTCTTAACTTTTGCTTATCTAAAAAGATTTTTATTTCTCCATCAATTTTGAATGAGATCTTTGCTGGGTATAGTAATCTTGGTTGTAGATTTTCCCTTTCAGTACTTTAAATATATCCTGCCATTCCGTTCTGGCCTGCATAGTTTCTGCTGAAAGATCAGCTGTTAAGTGCATGGGGTTTCCCTTGTATGTTACTTGTTGCTTCTCCCTTGCTGCTTTTAATACTCTTTCTTTGTGTTTAGTCTTTGTTAATTTGATTAGTATGTGTCTTGGGGTGTTTCTCCTTGGGTTTATCCTGTATGGAACTCTTCATGCCTCTTGGACTTGATTGACTATTTCCTTTTCCATGTTGGGGATATTTTCAACTATAATCTCTTCAAAAGTTTTCTCAGACCCTTTCTTCTCTTCTTTTTCTGGGACCCCTATAATTCGAATGTTGGCATGTTCGATATACTCCCAGAGGTCTCTGAGACTATCCTCAGTTCTTTTCATTCTTTCTACTTTATTCTGCTCTTCAGAAGTTATTTCTACCATTTTATCTTCCAGATCACTGATTTGTTCTTCTGCTTCAGATATTCTTCTATTGATTCCTTCTAGAGTATTTTTAATTTCAGTGATTATGTTGCTTTTCTCTGTATGTTTACTCTTTAATTCTTCTAGATGTTTGTTAATTCATTCTTGCATTTTCTCCACTTTTCTCTCAAGGTTTTTGATCATGTTTACTATCATTATTCTGAACTGTTTTTTCAGAGATTCTGCCTATTTCCTTTTCATTCATTTGGAATACTGTGTTTCTTGTTTGTTCCTTAATTTGTGTAGTATTTCTCAGTCTTTTCATTATTTGTTTTTTAACTTATTGTGTTTGAGGTCTCCTTTTCCCAGGCTTCAAGGAAAGTTGAATTCTTTCCTTGAAGAAGGTTAAATTCTTTCTCCCTTTTGGTTTCTACTCTCCTAAGGTTCACACAGTGGTTTGTGTAAGCTTTTTATAGGGTGAGATTTGTGTTGAGTTTTTGTTTGTTTGTTTTTCCTCTGATGGCAAGGCTGAGTGGTAATCCTGTGTGCTGAAGATTGGGTTTGTATTTTTGTTTTGTTTGTTGTCTAGGTGAGGCATCCTCACAGGATGCTACTGGTGGTTGGATGTTGCCAGGTTTTGTATTCAAGTGGTTTCCTTTGTGGGAGTTCTCACTAATTGATACTCCCTAAGGGTTAGTTCTCTGGTAGTCTTGGATCTTGGAATCAGTGCTCCTACTCCAAAGGCTCAGGCTTCATCTCTGATCAGGAATGAAGATTCCACAAGTGGTTTGTTATGGTATTAAGTGAGATTAAAACACATACCCAAAAGTGAGAAACCAAAGATGAACTCTAGGCAAATGGCAGTTACAAAATTAGGCAAATGTAATTAGAATAATGGAATATACACATATACATATACACCCATGCGCAAAGTCAAAATAGTCCAACAAAAATAAAGTACTGTAGGTAGACCAGGCAAAGAAATAGAAAATTATATTTACCAGTTAAGAACAAAACTAACTAAAGCACAAACTGGAAAAGAAAACTAAACAAGGTGCCAAGTGGGGAATAAAACAATGAAAACAATCTAACAAATATGTTGAGAGGAAAGAAAAGAAAGAAAGAATCGATATCCAAAGTTAAATAGAGATAGATAAAGAAGGTTTTATACATTAAAGATTAGCTGCAAGGGGAAAAGAACAGTAGGAAAGGCAAACAAAGGAATAAATGTAGAAAAAATAGGTTAAAAAATTAAAGTTATAAACAGAGAAGAAAAAAAGGGAAGAGAAAAGAAAAAAGTGAAGGAAAATAAAAGGTTAAAAAAAAAAAGAAAACCCCACAGAACTGCAAAGTGCAACATAAAGGCAGAGATTTATAATAACAATAAAGAGTGTGACTGAATGTACACAGATATATATACACCCATAATCAAAATCAAAACAGTCCAACAAAAATAAAGTACAATAGATTGACCCAGTGAACAAAGGAAACCAAAAATTATATCTACAAGAAAACAAAACTGACTAAAGCACAAACTGGAAAACAAAACTAAATCAAGGTGCCAACTGAAGAATAAAGCAATGGAAATAAAACTAATAAATATATTGAGAGGAAAGGAGAGAAGAAAAGAAAGAATAGATATGCAAAGTTAAATAAAGGTAGATAAAGAAGATTTATATATGTTAAAGATTAACTGCAAGGGGAAAACAACAGTAGGAAAAGAAAACAAAGGAATAAATGTAGAAAAAATAATAGTAGGTTTAAAAAATTAAAATTAAAAAAAGAAAAAGAACAAAAATGGAAAACTCCACAGAACTGCAAAAGTCCAATATAGAGGCAGAGGTTTATAAGAGGTGTAAAAATTGTGACTAAGCAAAAAACAAAGGAAGCTCAAAAGCTTAATTGGATTTCTTAGTGACAATAAAATTGACAACTACAACAGAGGGGGTGGGGAAAGGGGGTCAATCCAAAAGAATCTACAGAATAAGACAAAAAATAAGAATAATAAATGTTTTTCTTGAGTCAGTGCTGTCAGAGTCCTTTCCCTCACTGGGAGTCACAGTCCAGCTCACCTCAACATTGTGCTGGTCTCTGGACCTGCTGTGGGGGCAGTTCAGATTCTAATTTGGTCTGACTCTTGTGTGTTCTTGCCGCCAATGTCTGCAGCTATCAAAACTAGTGTGTTTTGTTTTGTGGGAGCTCTCAGTGTCCTTTTATGTCTTCCACAGACACAGTCTGCAGCTTGTACAGCTGGTAGGAACGTTTGGGGTCCTCTTCCTTAGCCACATTGTCCCTGGGTCTCAATAGTGGTTTTATGTCCACCTCTGCATGTGGGTCAGCCAATCCTGAGGCTGCCCTGGAGGGCTTGGGTTTGCTCCTGTGAGGGCCAGGCGTGGAGGTGGTGCAGCTGCTTGGGTCACAGGGGTTCTGGCAGTGCCAGGTACTCAGGGGGGTTGGGAGGCTAGGGCAGCAGGAAATATAGTGCTCTAGAAGAGTGTGAGACTTCCCTGGTGGCTCAGAGGTTAAAGCGTTTGCCTCCAATGCAGGAGACCTGGGTTCGATCCCTGGGTCGGGAAGATCCCCTGGAGAAGGAAATGGCAACCCACTCCAGTATTCTTGCTTGGAGAATCTCATGGACTGAGGAGCTGGTGGGCTGCAGTCCATGGGGTCACAAAGAGTCGGACACGACTGAGTGACTTTACTTACTTACTTACTTAGAAGAGTGTGAAGACAAGAATTGGTCAATACACTCCAGTATTCTTGCCTGGGGAGCCCCTTCTCTGACAGAGAAGCCTGGCAGGTCACAGTCTACAGGGTTGCAAAGAGTGGGACATGACCGAAGTGACCCTGCGCTCATATATGCAAGACTTTTTTTCCCCCCATGGCAGCTCTGCCCCAGTGAGAGTTGAGAGTAAAGATGGCACAGCTGCTTGACTTGTGAGGACCCTGGCAGCACTGAGTGTGCAGGAACACAGATTGACTCTGCCACAGGAGTTATGGCCCTATCAGAGTCTTTTTTTGAGCCTCTTGTAGCTGGTGATCAGAAGACCTCTTTGGTCAATCTTTCTCCATAGCTCTGCCCATTCAGGCACTCAGAGAGCTCCCTTGCATGAAGTCCTTCTCTGTTGTTCGGCACATCAGGCACATAGAGGGGGGGCCCTCCAGGCTGGGGTCCTATTTGTAGATCAGCGCTTCAGGCACTTTAAGGGGCACTCTGGATGGGGTCCTACTCTGTAGTTCAGTGCATCACGTATTTGATGAGCCAGTCTCTCTATCTGGCTTGTGGGGAGAGAGAGTCTATGGTGATGACTCCACCCCTTACATGTGACTCAGCAGTATTGCCTTGTTTTCATGTCTGCTTGGCTTTCCTCCACTGGCATCTCCCACCACAATCTCCTCCCTCACATTCCCTCAGTCTGTCTCTCTGCAGTCAACAGCAGCCCTCACTCTGGGATTGCTCCATAGTCCCTTAACTCCAGCTCCCAGCTGCTGTGCCTTCCAGGGGACCAGCATTCCTGTCCGTGGTATGTATGGTCATGGCAAGGACTGTCTGATTCTCATTCCATTTAGGCTGCCACAGATCAGTTTTTTCACTCTCAGCCTTAAATGTTTCTCCTCTAACTCAGACAATTGCCCCTTTGTGGGGATCCGACCCCTGCTTCAGTTCCCCACCCACCGAGGGCAGGTCCAGTCCTACTAACACTGCTGTTTTTTCCCCTAGTTCCTTTGTCCTACCGAGTTTTGCATGGTTCTATATATTCTTTTCCACTGGTCAGGTACTCAGTTCTACTCTCAGCTGGTGTTCTGCATGCACTTCTGTGTCTGAAGGTGTATACATCAGGAGATGTATCCATGGAGAGACATGTACTCCACATCCACCTACTCCTCCAACATCTTTGCATCTCTGCAAATCCAGTTTTAAAAGTGAGAATCATCTTTTTTAAATGCATAGAATCAACTACTTTAAAGGGTTAGTAATAGTAATTGCATTATTGGATTGAAGATAATTAAATTATATGAGTCAATAAGCTTTTCCTTATTTTTCATTTTCTAACAGCCTCATTTGTTGGATACAAGTTTTATATCAAAGTTTAAAACTCTATAAATTTGCAAAATAGAAATAAGGAAAATGACAGTGTTATCTGTTACTTTAAAATCTGTTCAGTTCAGTTCAGTTCATTTCAGGTGCTCAGTCATGTCCGACTCTTTGCGACCCCATGAATCGCAGCACGCCAGGCCTCCCTGTCCACCACCAACTCCCAGAGTTCACTCAGATTCATGTCCCTCAAGTCAGTGATGCCATCCAGCCATCTCATCCTCTGTCATCCCCTTCTCCTCCTGCTCCCAATCCCTCCCAGCATCAGAGTCTTTTCCAATGAGTCAGCTCTTCACATGAGGTGGCCAAAGTATTGGAGTTTCAGCTTCAGCATCAGTCCTTCCAGTGAACACCCAGGACTGTAAAAACCTGTCAGTAGACTTTATTACAACCCAACAGAATATAGATCTCTTGGAAGCAAAGACATCATCTATTGATTATGGTTTTTTTCGGAATATCTGTCATGGGTGATGCTTACTATTTTGTTCTTGCTTTAATTTGAAAACCTATATTTCTTAAAAAAAATCAGCAGAGTTGAAAATACCAAGGCATTCCTGGATTTGTTTTCAGTGACTGAAGGACAGTATTTTTTTATCCTTGGCCTGTGTTGGGGAGAAGCTGTGAGTGTCATTTTGGGATACTCTCTTGGTTGGCTGAACTTGTTTGATTTGCTTTATGAAGCTGACCTGCTATCTTTTTGTTGTATAAATAGCAGAAAGCGCCTGCCTTTAGTTTATATTGACTGTCCAAATCACAAAAGAATGGAGTGATTATCTGAATGCAAGTATTGAATCATTCCTTTGTCTTGCTCACAAGAAAAAAATGATATCCTATTATTCTGGGCACTGTTCATCAGGTAATCTTGAATCATTTATGTCAGACTTATCTTCACCCCCACTATAAAATTATAGAAGCTCAAGACACACTAGTTTTCACTTTTCCATCTCTGAAGGTGTCGTTCAGAATGCTGAATAAATAACTTTGTCCTAACTAATCCAGTTTAAAAGTAAAGTCATCCAATAATTCAGCTATTCCTAGGTTTTAAAATTATCACTGATCAATAAATAATCAAAAGCTCTGAGGGCACTTGACATAGGACTAACAGCTTTTTACTTTTCAAGTAAAGACACAGAAATCCTACAATGTATATACTATTCATGAGCATATTTCATAAGGAAAGGCTTGTTGTTGTTCCATCCCTCAGTCATGCCTGACTCTTTGAAACCCCATGGACTGAAGCATGCAAGGTTTCCTTATCCTTCACTGTCTCCCAGAATTTACTCAGATTCATGTCCATTGAATAAGTAATGCTATCTAGCCATCTTATCCTCTGCTGCCCTCTTTTTTTGCCTTCAATTTTTAGAAAAGAAGCTTTCTTCATTAGAAAATACCCTGATACTGGGAAAGATTGAAAGCAAAAGAAAGCCTACTTTATATATAAGTCTATATACTTGGAATATAATACTATTCTTATCCTTTCTTCTCATTGAACTCTGGCTGGTGTCACAGGCCAACTCTGTGCAGTCGTGAGGGGTGCACTGTCCTTTGAACCAAGACTCATTGGTTTCAGTCACCAGTGACCATGAATTCAATGCGTGACTGAGGCAAGCAATCTTTAACCTCTCAATGCTTTCATTTCTCCATCTATAGAATGATGCAGTTTGACTAAATGATACTGAAGTTCCCTTTCAGATCTCCAATTGCATGATCTTACTACAACATGCAATTTCTGTATATTTAGCCTCAAGTTATCTTGCTTCATTTTCATTCTGTTATTGCTAGATATGTTCATTCTGGATGAAGATGTCCAATTCTGTTCCTTAATGTTTACCTCCTTTGGGAATTTTCAGCTAGGGCTGTTAGAACAGGTCTGCTTTGCATGGAGAAGAGCCAATTCTATGCCATGAGCAATATTTCTCAGAGTGCACAATATAAAAGATATTATCCCCACCACGTTTCTCTACTTGGTTTGGATGAGGGAGGGATAGAAAAAAAAAGGACTGAGAGAGGGAAACTCACATTAGAAAAAGATTGAGAGTGAAAATAAGGTTAAAAGAAATTGAGAAAGCGATTGAGACTGGGAGAGAGAGCCTTTTTGAAAGAGAGCCTCTTCTCCTTGGAATGGAAAATAGGTCAAGAATGACATGAATAAGACGGAAATTCAAAGGGAGGAGTTATATGTATACGTGAAAACATCGACTTCTGCTTTATTGACTACTCCAAAGCCTTTAAGTGTGTTAATCACAACAAACTGTGGAAAATTATTAAAGAGATGGGAATGTCAGAGCACCTTACCTGCTTCCTGAGGAACCTGTGTGCATGTCAAAAAGCAACAGTTAGAACTGGACATGGAAAAATGGACTGGTTCCAAATTCGGAAAAGAGTACGTCAAAGCTGTATATTGTCACCATGTTTATTTAACTTATATGCAGAGTATCATGAAAAATGCTGAGCTGAATGAAGCACAAGCTGGAATCAAGATTTCTGGGAGAAACATCAATAACCTCAGATATGCAGATGACACCACCGTTATGGCAGAAAGCGAAGAGGAACTAAAGAGCCTGTTGATGAAAGTGAAAGAGGAGAGTGAAGAAGCTGGCTTAAAACTCAACATTCAGAAAACGGAGATCATGGCATTGGTCCCATCACTTCATGCCAAATACATGGGGAAACAATAGAAATAGTGACAGACTTTATTTTCTTGGGCTCCAAAATCACTGCAGATGGTGGCTGCAGCCATAAAATTAAAAGATGCTTGCTCCTTGGAAGGAAAGTTATGACCAACCTAGACAGCATATTGAAAAAGCAGAGACATTACTTTGCCAACAAAGGTCCATCTAGTTAAGCTATGATTTTCCCAGCAGTCATGTATAGATGTGAAAGTTGAACCATAAAGAAAGCTGAGTGCTGAAGAATTGATGCTTTTGAACTGTGATGTTGGAGAAGACTCTTGAGAATCCCTAGGACTGCAAGGAGATCCAATCAGTCCATCCTAAAGGAAATCATTCCTGAATATTCATTGGAAGGACTGAAGCTGAAGCTGAAGCTCCAATACTTTGGCCACCTGATGTGAAGAGCTGACTCATTTGAAAAGACCCTGATCCTGGGAAAGATTGAAGGCAGGGGGAGAAGTAGATGAGAGGATGAGATGGTTGGATGGCATTACTGACTCAATGGACATGAATTTGAGTAAGCTCTGGGAGATGATGATGGACAGGGAAGCTTGGCATGCTGCAGTCCATGGGGTCGCAAAGAGTCTGACATGATGAGTGACTGAATTGAACTAATATGTATATGTATAGCTGATTCACTTTGCTGTACAGTAGAAACTAAAACAACATTGCAAAACAACTATACTCCAATAAAAATTAGTTTACAAAAATATGAGAAGGCGGGGGAAGGTTGATGGAGAGATGGGGAGAGATTCTAAATACTCTTAATGATTTGGGAAGAACTTCTCCCATAGGCCCTCTAGCGACTCTTAAGACCTGAGACTTTGTAGTTCTTTCTTACATTAAATCTCTTTCCAGGTCCTCATCCATCCATCCATTGCTTCTTTTAAATGCTGAATTTTTCAAAACATTTTCACTGATCAAATATCTCATTTAATCTTTACCATTATCCAGGGGATTGGACAAAGCTGGTATTATTTGTGCTCATATCAGAGGAGAAAAGCCTAAGGACATGCACTCTGTGACTCAAACCTCAATGTTTATTACTCATAAGAATCACCCAAAGTATCTATTAAAATATTTTTTTCCTAATGCTCACTCCCAGTGATATCCAGATATCAGGCCATCCCCTTTCAGTAACACCCAGAAAAAATATGTTTCCAGTAATTAACTGCAGATAATTTTGGCACACTCATACATTGACACACACTCTGGAAAATCCTGGAGTAGACTCAAGTTTGTGACTAGTCATCTGAACTCACTATCGCTTACCAGAAGGATAACCAAAAGTGTTTATCTTTCAGAAAAGTGCTAGGCTGTAGTGCCTTCAGGGAAAATTTGGTTTTAATTCAGCGTAATCTACTTTTTTTTTTTGCTCATGCGACTTTAGGATAACAGGAAATTTGACTTGGCCAAGACAAATATTAGTGGAAACATTGAGATCTCCCTAGTCACATAGACTCAAATTTCAGTGTTTTTGGATCATCTCTTTATAAGGAGATACTCTTCACTCTCAATTCATTGTAAGATCTTATTGCTTTCGATTCTACTATTCATTTCCCTTCTTTTTCATTGACACAAAAAGACTATGAGCCTCTGCTGAATAGGCTGCTCAAGAAAATTAGCCTCCTTGAATAATGGTTTGATTACAGAAACAGATACAGTAATCCTATCAAAGTTTCAAGTGGGGTCAGGATGTGTTTGATAATCCATAGAGCCAGAGGAGTTTGAGATAGTAAGGAGGATGAAATGACTAGCCCTGGAGCATGAGAAGAAATGGAGAAGCTGTG
Source organism: Aepyceros melampus (assembly GCA_006408695.1). Lineage (NCBI taxonomy): Eukaryota > Metazoa > Chordata > Mammalia > Artiodactyla > Bovidae > Aepyceros > Aepyceros melampus. Next base: position 23,679 of record SJXQ01005181.1, on the reverse strand, counting down.
AGGTTATGAATCTGGCCTGATCTTACAGGAAAAATTCTAGCATTAGAAAATGACAACCTGAAATCTGTAAGCTGATCATTATCATGCTGTTACTTTATAATCAGGATAGGAAGATGTCAACAGCCTCTGCTCCAGAGTTTCACAAACTAGAAACATCTGATATCCGACAAGCAGACATGTGTTGTTTGGCCACAGTGTTTTATGGCTGCATGCGTGTGTCTAAAGTGCTTCAGTCTTGTCCGAGTCTTTGTGATATTATGGACTGGAGCTCGCCAGGCTCCTCTGTTCATGGAAGGCAAGAATACTGGAGTGGATTGCCATTCCCTCCTTCAGGGGATCTTCCCAACCCAGGGATCGAACCCGCTTCTCTTACGTCTGTGCATCGGCCAGAGTGTTCTCTACTACTAGTGCCACTTGGAAAGTCCGTTTTATGACTACAGGATACTGCTTAAAAATCAGCAAGTTTTTACAAAACAACAAAGAAAGAAAGAGAAAGTCTTATTTTCAGCTCTTTTGGCAACTCTGGGTCTCACATTTCTTCACAGCAGCATTTGGCTAAACCAGAGTCACAAGTGCCTCCTTTAAGTTGGAAGATGGTCTCATTCCTACATACCTACCTGTGCTTACACCCTGAGCCTCTCATTTACTGCTCTGCCAAACTCCTGTGGGCACCAGGTGAATCCCTTCACTTGTTTCCTGAACCTGTAGGATTTCATCTAAGTGCTAAGTGTGCAAAGTTATCACTGTGTGTATAGCTGTTCAATGGATTTCTTCTGGGACAATTTTCTACAACTAACTAGACTTGCCAATTCAGCCTCAGAATTTTAAAGACATTCCGGTCATCATTTTTACATTTTTCAGTAAGGAATAATGCTTTTATTACTATATGCTGTAAATAATTAACCTAATGCTGATTGCTATTCACGTTTCATAGTGTTCAGAAAGCATAAAACTTAGAAAATAATTTAAAGAATTTAGAAACCACAAATCATAGAATGTGTTTAAAATACTGCTTTATTTTATTTCCCATCTCGTCTTTACAACTTATTTGATGAACATAAAATTCCTGCCCTTGATAAAAATATTGAAGGCCTATGATTTTTTGCAAGTATACAGCTGACATCAAAATCTGCAAGGAATATTATAGGAGAAGAATACTGTACCAGTTTCATTATTTTAAAAAAATATTTTAAAATCCAGTAAAATATTTAAAAGAGTCCTTAACTGTCCCCAAGTTGGGATATATTAACAATATGAAATTGGTTTAACACTAAGACATCAAGCAACATAATTTACCGCAATGATAGAGTGTGTAAAAAAAAATGATCATCTGAACACGTGCAGGAAAAGCACTTTTAAGAATTTAATATTCATTCTTTATTAAAAAAAACATTTAGGAAACAAGACTATAGGGGATTTTCTCAATCTGATACGGTAGCTTCAAAAACTATAATTACCATGCATAATGGAGAAATGTTAGCTTTCCCTTTGAGAATAAGAATGAAACAATCTTGTCCAGCAATGCTACTTTTATGAATATTGTACTAAATATGCTAGCTAGTGCAGTAAAATAAGAAAAATAAAAATCAATAATTAGAAAAATAAAGGCAGCTATTATGTGTATATACACACACACACACATATATATTTGAATCACTTTGCTGTACACTTGAAACTAATTGAATTAAACTGAAAGTCACTCAGTTGTATCTGAGTCTTTGCGACTCCTTGGAATTCTTCAGGCCAGAATACTGGAGTGAGCGGCCTTTCCCTTCTTTAAGGGATCTTCCCAACCCAGGGATAGAACCCAAGTCTTCCACATTGCAGGCAGTTTCTTTACCTGCTGAGCCACAAGGGAAACCCATTGAAATTAATACAACATTGTAAATCAATTATATTTTAATTTAAATAAATAAACAAAAGAAAGACTATCCTTTGTAAGTCATTCTTTCAAGTAAAAATGGTGATCTGTAGAAAAAACATAAAATTCAGTTTGTAACTCAAATTGCTTAAGTGCTTTTCCTCGAGACACCATTTTACCTGGTATTCTGCTGAAGAGTTTTATGAATACTTCTCATTTTGTCACAAATAACGATAAAAATATGTGTATTTAAATAATAATTAATAACGTTTACTGTTCATTAGAGAGATTCTTAAGTGGGGAAAAAAAAGAGAAAACCTTAAGAAATACCAAGAAAAAAGCTATGGAGAGAAATGTCAGCAACCTTTTGAAGCATTTTGTGACAAGCACAACCTTGTTTTACAAATAAATCTCTGTTGCCATTAATCATACACTATTTGTGGGTTCTTCATTTCCCCTGAGTCTCTGGGACACATCCCTTTCTGAATAGGGAAGACATTGGATACTTGCAGTTCTAATTAAGCTGTTATTGATTTCCTCTCGGTCTCATTCTGTTACACTCTTAATGCAGGTTGTCATTCACCTTTACTTATTTAGGGTCAGAGCCTTCCAAGTAAGACTTGCCTTTGCTCAGGTTTGTCCTCTTGCAGTGAAGTAGCTTTTTGTAAAACGTTTCTTACCTGGAATTATTGCTGCTACTGCTGCTAAGTCGCTTCAGTCGTGTCCGACTCCATGCGACCCCATAGACGGCAGCCCACCAGGCACCCCCGTCCCTGGGATTCTCCAGGCAAGAACACTGGAGTGGGCTGCCATTTCCTCCTCCAATGCATGAAAGTGAAAAGTGAAACTGAAGTTGCTCAGTTGTTTCCGACTCTTGGTGACCCCATGGACTGCAGCCCACCAGGCTCCTCCGTCCATGGGATTTTCCAGGCAAGAGTACTGGAGTGGGGTGCCATTGCCTTCTCCAACCTGGAATTATTGGGCTGGCCAAAAAACTCATTTGGGTTTTTCCCATGATATCTTACAGAAAACCCTGAAGGAATTTTTGGCCAACCCACTATTTAGTAGTCAGAGGGATTCATCATATTTAATTTAATATAAGAGTTGATTTGTAAATCTACCCCACTAGACTGAAGGCTGACTTGACCCACATGTCAGTGCACCTCAGGATCTCTGGTCTCCCCTGGTCCTCTTGGTGAGGCTAGAACTGTGCTTCTGAAATCAAGATTGAAGCTTGCTGTATATGCTTCTCAGTGATTCAGACAGGCTGTCATGAGATGAAACAATGTTTAATCCTCTTTAGGACTTAATTTCATTCAAATTCAACTTTCTCTTGTATCCATTTAATTCAGTGTAAGAGAAGTACTTTTAAAAATTTAACCATTTTTAAAAACTGATAAAACATTTATTAAAAGTACTTATGACAAAGCCATGTGCTTTGTTTTCTATAAAATCATTTCAGCATGGTACCACATCTGACTTTAACAACAATAATGCTATATTTGCTTATTAATTAATATTTTACAAAGTACTTTTTATATATGTTAAATAAGACCCTAAAAGGCAGGCAAAATGATAGATGTTATTTTCAAGTTATAAATAGAATTTTAAATACTTAAGAGTTTTGTTGTTGTTTGTTGTTACTGTTAGTCACTAAGTTGTGTCTGACTCTTTGGGACCCCATGGACTATAGCCCACCAGGCTCCTCTGTGCATGGGATTTCCCAGGCAAGAATACTGGAGTGGGTTGCCATTTCCTTCTCCATGGGATCTTCTTGACCCAGGGATCAAACCCGTGTCTCCTGCATTGTAGGCAGATTCTTTACCACTGCATTACTGGGGAAGCCCCTAGGCATTTGTACTTGAAAGTAATCCAGTAAATTTTGAGTAGTTTGGTAACCAGCCTCCATGATGGCCTACAATAATCCTTCCCTCTTTTATTCAAGTACTTAGATGGCCCATTCTCATACTTACTGAAGATTGAATTGTGTGACTCTTGGAAGTCAGTGGCACTGTTGTGCAATTTCCAGGACAAGGAAGTAAAAGACGTATGACTTCTGCCAAGGTCTCTCAGATTGCTCTCTCAGGGAGAAGCCAGCCATCATGTTGTGTTGTGGGAACAGTCAGGCAGAAATTCCCAGTGGAGAAAACCTGACCTTCCACTGACAGCCAGCACCAAGTCGTCAGCAAGGGGAGTGAGCCACCATGTAAACGGATCTTCCAGACCCATCAAGCCTTGAGCTGATGGCAGAAACTGTGAAGACAGTAAATTGTTGTTTAAGAGTTGTGCTTAGGAATAATTTGTTGCACAGCAATGAATAGCTAATTCAGTGTTATCCAATAAAATTTGTAATACATTCAAGCTTTTGACATAAATTTAATTGATATTTACATGAACAGAATGAACACCCTGTATCAAGTGAATTTTTCCCAATTAGCAAGGTATATCTTTTCTCTTAAGCTACATCCACAGTAAATGTTTGATTAATATTGGCTGAATTTATTTATATGATTCATTATTTACTTGCTTCATAAAGCCAAAAACATGTTTAGGATTACATGCCTTGACATATATTTATTATATGCCTTAATGAATTAAATTCATTAAGTCAGAGCTTTAATTTACCATTGAATAAATGGTACAGATAAAATGATGCTTTATTACCATTTTACAATACTATATTACTACTAACAAAAATAATAGTAGTAAATTTTATAAATATATAGCTTTTTCTATTCTTCCAACATAGATAATGCATTGTAATTATGGAAGTTTGGCAGATATATTTTACTAATTAATTTGGTTTATAGTTATCACTGTGTTTCCTGAGGAACTGCATTTTACTAACTGAATACTAGTAAAAAAATTACTGATTTTTTTTTCATCTAGTGAAACAAAAAAGTGAAATTTTAAGGTGAAATTCTTTTAACTTTCAATCGCATATTGGGAAATTAAGTTAAAGAGACAAACGATATTAAAGAAATAAATTTGAAAAAGATTGTTAGTTTCAGATATTGTTTCCTCCGATTAAACAGTGTATCATTCCAACTCCTTTTTCTTCTCCTCCAGGAATTCAGTTTACCTCTCTACTCACATTAGTTTCTGTTCTTTGATAATTTTGCTCCTACTTGTTTAGACTGCAGAGATGGAAATTGAATTCATGTTGTAATAAGAATCTAACCACTCTTAAGCAAAATAACAATAGCTACTACTTAGTTGTATATAATGACCTCACCATACAGTTTTATTTGCAAGTATAATTTTAAGATAAAATATCATACTAATTATTCACTTCTTGCTTGGGATTTCCTTTGCCTTTACACCTTTTCTTGATGTATTTATTCTGTACTGTTTTATTAAATTTGTACATTTTTTGCTTTTGTTGTTTTGTTGTTCACTTTATATTTATTCCTACTAAACTTTGTCCTATAAATGAATAATAATTTATCTAGTTATTTTTCAGTGTATTTTCCTATTATCCAAGATCTTAAAAATGTAGCTCAACACACTGTCCTTTAAAAACCTGATTTTGATTATGATAGGCTGTATGGCTCCTTTATACAGTTTATCCTTAAACAACAAAGATTTGAATTATGCAGGTTCACTTATATGTGGATTTTTTAAAATAATAAATACAATAGTCCTACAAGGCTTCTCATGTGGCGCTAGTGGTGAAGAATCTGCCTGCTAGTGCAGGAGGAGACTTAAGAGATGCAGATTCGATCCCTGGGTTGGGAAGATTACTTGGAAGAGGGCATGGCAACCCACTCCAGTATTCTTGCCTGGAGAATCCCATGGAGCCTGGTGCGCTATAGGCTCACAAAGAGTTAGATACAAATGAAGCAACTTAGCATGAAAGCTTGCATAGTCCCACACAACTGGAGTTCAGTTGAATTGGTGGATGCAGAATCTCAAATACAGAGGTTAAGGAGGAACTTCAGATCAGGAGGGAAGACTATAAATTATGTGCAGACAGTACAAGGGATCAGGACCCCTAACCTATTTAAGGATCATTGTTTAAGGATCAGCTGTACAGCATTTTCCCCACATAGGCTTTTGAGAAGTTAATGAATTGTTGATCATCTATTCAAGTTCTTCGTTTGTACCTATATTATCAGCAATGAGCTTTGGGCTCTTTTGATCTTGATTCTTAAAGAAAAATGGGAACAATATATGGTGGCATGAGGTAAAAAAAAAAAAGGATAAAAATGGAGTCAAGATTGACTTTCTGTCATATGGAAAAGCTAAAATTTAGTACATTCAAAATAACTTAAGACTTATTTAGTGGCTTTTAAAAACTTTCACCTATAGCAGTATTTCCAGGTACTTGAGATAATTTTAGGCATCAATGGAATTAAACATTAACTCAAATCTCTATGATACTTATAGTTATCTAGGTGTATATTTGGTGTTATGTCTTTACTGTCCTGTAACATTCACAAATTTCACTTTTCAATATAAAGAGAGCAGGACTCAAGCATAGAAACATCATAGTCAATGATATCTTTATGGAATATGACTTTTGTCATACTATTTATTTTTATAGTTAAGTTTTAAGTGATTTGATTTTAAAGAAAAAGAGTAAAGAAGTAATAGTAGATAAAGAATATGAATAAGTTCATAAAGGTGGTACAGGAGTGAATGAAATTTTGGACACACTTTCCAAGAGATTAAAACTTAGGAGACTGCTATAGCCAAATACAGCATTTCCTTTTGTCAGTTTATTTTTCTCACTAGAAACTTGCTAAAATAGACAAGAGTTTTGAAGATACTTTGATAGTTGGTAAGTGACTCTTCTGAATTTAGCAAACACATTTCACTTCAACCTTTATCACCCATGAGAATAAGAAGTGTCATACTTTCAAACGTTACGGAAGTCTCATTGGAAATAATAAAAATGCCAAGAGCATAGAAAATGCCCCACAAATTTCCCCCAGATTTTGAAGTGACCCTACATTAGAAAAATCTCATAAATCCCAGTTTATGAACCATAAATTCAACACTGTTGAATTCACAAAAAAAGCAGAGGCATGTTTATAAATAGTAATACAGCATAAAGGAATGATTTCCCAATAAATTTAAACCCAGAAATTTTATTTCAACATGAAGTTTCAATAGTAAATTGTATGTTCAATATAAATACAACCCAAGTTTTACTTTCTTTTTTAGCTAATGGTAATCTATTTAAAGTGATAAATTAATTATAATAGTCTGAAGATTCTGGCTCAGTTCAGTTCAGTTCAGTTCAGTCCAGTCGCTCAGTCGTGTCCGGCTCTTTGCGACCCCATGAACTGCAGCATGCTAGGCCTCCCTGCCCATCACCAACTTCCGGAGTTCACTCAGACTCACGTCCATTGAGTCCGTGATGCCATCCAGCCATCTCATCCTCGGTCATCCCCTTCTCCTCCTGCCCCCAATCCCTCCCAGCATCAGGGTCTTTTCCAATGAGTCAACTCTTCGCATAAGGTGGCCAAAGTACTGGAGTTTCAGCTTTAGCATCATTCCATCCAAAGAAATCCCAGGGCTGATCTCCTTCAGAATGGACTGGTTGGATCTCCTTGCAGTCCAAGGGACTCTCAGGAGTCTTCTCCAACACCACAGTTCAGAAGCATCAATTCTTCGGTGCTCAGCCTTCTTCACAGTCCAACTCTCACATCCATACATGACCACAGGAAAAACCATAGCCTTGACTAGACGGACCTTAGTCGGCAAAGTAATGTCTCTGCTTTTGAATATACTATCTAGGGTGGTCATAACATTTCTTCTAAGGAGTAAGCGTCTTTTAATTTCGTGGCTGCAGTCACCATCTGCAGTGATTTTGGAGCCCCCCAAAATAAAGTCTGACACTGTTTCTACTGTTTCCCCATCTATTTCTGGCTAGTCACGTAAAACTTAAATTTAGCATATAAGAAACAGCTAATAAGCACCTATTTTCAAGTACGAGTAGCATGAGATACACAGATAACTGTTAATGTTATCTATTAAAATTGCTTGAAAATTGATTTTTCTGGCATATTTCACATACTAATTCTAAACTAATAAAAAAATGTTTAGTTATACAGAGCACTATATTTCTTAAGCATGTTGAATAAAGAAACTAATTACATATTTATAATAACGCAACAACAATACATCTATTGGTTTTATTTATTAATATTGATGTTAAGAAAGTAAAATTTAATTTTCTGGCATGAATTCATCTTTAAAACTGGAAAAAATCAGTTTACAATAAATTCAACTGTAATCTAATGGTAACTTTTGTGCTTAGAAAACACTTTATACTTAATATTGGTGATATCTCAAATCTAAATAATTATCACTGCTGCACTGAAGTGCTTGCTCTATAGCTCCAAAGTCTATTTGTTCTGATTATCCATCCTGCCATATTTGGGAAGAAAACAATTTATAGCCAATTCTGGATTGATTTGCTATAGAAAAAATTTACAGTTATCTTCTGCCACAACACATAATTGTGACTCAGCAAATCTGATTCTGAGTCTAGTAAACAGCGCTTAATAAAGTAAGAATAATTTTATATAACAAGGATGGCTCCTGGATATACCCACTTTTAATATAAAAACATGCTCAGACTAAAGACTTACTTGCTGCTCTGGGAAAAAATCCATTGCCCTACATTTCCTCAAATACTTCTTGGTGGAGAAAGGATTAAGTTTACACATTCATCTTTATTTCCACCTTCCTGCATCCATTGGATCTTGTACTCTATTTGGTTCCTTGTGACATTTTCTTCATCTTTGCACTGACAACAACCAAAATGTAATTTCCCATGCTTTCCTGCACGCCCAGAAAGATCTACTTAACTAGAGTCTTGCTGGATATTTGCAGACTTCATGTGGAGTGCATGCCTGCATGCTGCATGCATAGGTGACTATGCATAGGGAGGGGGGCTTTACAACAGAGAGGTGCAAAGTTAAGGATAAGTTTGAAATACTTCCATTCTTAAAAGGTTTTAGATGCTTCACCTTCTTTCTTGGCCTATTCTCTCTTCTCTTCCTCTACATCTTCTGCTCTCTCACCCTCGAGGATTAAAAAGAACAATCATTTCTGCTTTCTTGGGAAGAGCAATTAAGTTCTCCTTACAGCTCTTTCAGTTTTGGGCATCCTTCTGAATTTCCAAAATCACTTCTTACAAGTGGTCAGGTGAATATTTGTTCCTGTGCTAAGTCACTTCAGTCGTGTCTGACTCTTTGTGACCCTATGGACACATAGCCTGCTGGGGCTTCTCTCTCGAAGGGATTCTCCAGGCAAGAATACTGGAGTGGGTTGCCATTTCCTCCTCCATTCTCAACCCAGAGATGGAACCCACCTCTCTTATGTTTCTTGCATTGGCAGGTGGGTTCCTTACTACTGGTGCCACCTGGGAAGCCCAAATAAGATAGAAAAACTTTTCCATCCCAGTCTTCATCTTGGCATTTTGGAAAGGAATTTGGAGAGGTTCATTCTTCTTGTTAAATTTCAATGCTATTATACAAAAGGGTACTACTTTTAAATAATAAGGCAAATGTGAGTCAATTGAGAAATAAGAATATATACTTTACTTCTTGCTCTCCTTCTCTTTAAATATGGATGTCCTAATTTCTTCCATTGTCAGCAAAGCAGATACTTCCCAACCAAGCTTTGAAAACATATTCTGTAAACGTGTCTGTTGCCCACTATTAAATAACAAAAATCTGTTGCAGTGTTCATTAAGCTCTCTCTCTTTCCAAAGGGTGCATCTGTCCCACAACATGCAGAGTTATTTTTAAATGTGTTAGATTTAATTAGCCCACCACAAGGGACTCTTTTGATGGCATCCTGAAGGAGTGTTCAAAATATTTTTAATTTGGAAAAATATACCATATAAAAGCTAGAAAGCTGGTCTCCAAAACAAGAAAGTGGACACCATGACTTCTTCTCGTTCTTATATAAATGCATGATGGCCATCTACTGGGCATGTGGTTCCACCTGAGCAAGCTGAGCAGCTTCTCCATCTCCAGTGTGGAAAACTGGAGAAACAGATTCACAGAAGGAAAGATATGCTTTTATTCTAGCACTTGGAACTGGTACATATTGGAAACAAAGGGCTGTAAATCCCCTGCTCTGTTAAGTCTTTGATGATTTGTTTCTGATTAAACGTATGTCACGAGTGTTTAAAGACTGTCCTTCACTATTTGCAGGGAATGAATAAGACAAGATATTAAATTCTGGTTCAGCTTGTAATCCTATATAAAGCCATTAGTCAAATGAACAAGATTATACTCTTATTGATACACCACGATCCACAAAGTAGTGGTCCTCCAATATTTTGAAATAAATCCTTCATTTACATGAAAATTGCGAACTACCTTCCCAATAAGATAATAAGTGGCACCCACTAGTTGAGAAAACAGATTGCTGCTAACTGTTAGCATGCGTGTGTCTGACTCTTTGCAAGCCCATGTATGTGTGCTAAGTTTGCAACCACAAACATGGCATTGCAGTTCTAAGGCTAGCCAATGTAAAGGAAAAGAACATGAAAGATGGGACTAGAATATCTGAATATAAACCAGGCTCTAACACCTTCTACTCTGAGTCTTGACAAGTCACAATCAGACCTCGATTTCTTCACCTATAAAATGGAGATAATAGTAGTTTCTGTTCTACTGTTCTATGAAATTGCTAAAATCAAGTGATATGAAAGAAATTATTATTACACATGCTTAATTCTTGGAATGTCTATTATTTAAAGTTGTTTGTCTATTCAAATCATTCTTTTTAGGGCAAGAAAAGATTGCCTTTGAAATTTCAAACAACTTTGATTTTTCTGAAGATAGAAATAAACTTTGTCCTCTTATTTTACCCCTTAATAACTGAAATTACCATCTCTCAACAGATACAAATTAAAAAGCATTTAAAATCATTCTAGAGAGTTTTTCTTTACATTTAGAGAAGACAAAAGTAGAGTTAATGAAATAATAAATGACATTTCAAATTCAGGCAAATATCATTTTCTAGCTTCAAATGTAATACTGTAGACTTTTTACAAACTCACCTGTCACTAATCGAAAGTAGACACATACACATACACAGACCTACACGTACACACTGTCGAGAAGTTGTGTAGCTTATTGTATATGAGCTCTGTTCATTCATGTTGGTATTAGTTTTATATATGTAAAATATTTCATCATTTGCTCTTCTGTGTTAAAAAAGAACATTCCAACACAAAGTAATCCAGTTATCTATTTCAAATTTTGTCTTTCACATTTTCTCTATTTCCAAGTAGACTAACACCTGAAGGGAAATATATTTTTACTAGGTAACATTTTCAGATTGCATATAGGTAGTCAGATTGCATGAGGTAGTCATTTTGTCCCTCGTAATACAGAAATCATTTGAGGACTTAGGTTTCTCCCAGGTGATGAGTTGATAACTCCATGAAGTCTTTGTATATAACTGCTGAAGTATAAGCCTCCTTCTTGGTATGTAGAAATGCAACTTATATTTTATTATTTGCCATAATGGATATTTGCATTGTAATTTAATCTTAGAAGTAATATAATTTTGTAGCTGAAGAAACTCTATTCAGCAGACACTTTTCATAGAGAGGAAACCAAGACCCAAAGCAGTGAAGTGGCTCACGCAGTGACATCTTTAGCTGATGTCACAAAGGCAGAGTCTCCGTGTCCTTCTACTTGCCATGGTGTCATTTCTTGTAAGTCACTCTTCTAAACTAATGACACCTGCTGGAGGAGAATGTCTAGCGAGACCTTCCTTTTTCCTGAGAAAATGCAGGAGGGCCTGGGTCAAGGACCCAGGATTTCAAGTGGTGACCGTCTAAGCTCAGAGGAAAGCTGGGGGTGCCATTAGAGAGAGCGCGTAGGACCTTGCTCTCCATGGTGATAGTGAAGTGGCTCACGCAGTGACATCTTTAGCTGATGTCACAAAGGCAGAGTCTCCGTGTCCTTCTACTTGCCATGGTGTCATTTCTTGTAAGTCACTCTTCTAAACTAATGACACCTGCTGGAGGAGAATGTCTAGCGAGACCTTCCTTTTTCCTGAGAAAATGCAGGAGGGCCTGGATCAAGGACCCAGGATTTCAAGTGGTGACCGTCTAAGCTCAGAGGAAAGCTGGGGGTGCCAATAGAGAGAGCGAGTAGGACCTTGCTTTCCATGGTGATCGCTGCCCCTGAGTGGAGCCCAGAGAGGGGACAGAGCAGCGCTGTTCCTCCCAGGACTGAGGGCATCTGTGGTTTTTCCCCTTCCCTAGACAAGCCCAAGAGACTTGCTTGTAAAGTTTGCTGGAAGTGACCAGAACCTGCGTGAAGCCTAAGCATCGGGTTTCCCTGGAAGATTTCCGAATCACAGTTCTCTGGAGTCAGAGCAGAGCACGGCAGGAGGGGTCTCGAGATGGTTGTCTGAGAGCCCAGGAATATGGCTAGGTCACTTCTTTCCCTGAATACTCTCATTCTTATAAATATTAAAATATAACCCTTGCCTTTTTATACCTCAAAGAGCTGACACACCTCAAACCTGGTACAGCATATAAAAATCCATTTCACACCAGTCAGAATGGCTACGATCCAAAAGTCAACAAGCAATAAATGCTGGAGAGGGTGTGGAGAAAAGGGAACCCTCTTACACTGTTGGTGGGAATGCAAATTGGTACAGCCACTATGGAGAACAGTGTGGAGATTCCTCAAAAAATTGCAAATAGAAATGCCTTATGATCCAGCGATCCCACTGCTGGGCATACACATCAAGGAAACCAGAATTGAAAGAGACATGTGTACCCCAATGTTCATTGCAGCACTGTTTATAATAGCCAGGACATGGAAGCAACCTAGATGTCCATCAGCAGATGAATGGATAAGAAAGCTGTGGTACATATACACAATGG
>SJXQ01005181.1:0-10521 GCA_006408695.1 Aepyceros melampus | reverse complement strand
GGGAGGTGGGGGTCGGGATTGGGAGCTCATGTACACTCGTGGCTGATTCATGTTGATGTGTAGCAAAACGAATACAGTATTGTAAAGCAAAACAAACTAAAAAATAAAAATTAATTAAAGAAAAAAAATCCCCTTATAATAGAGCCCACAATTATGGAGCCTGATCTTTAAAGAATCACAGTTGTTTTGTGAAGGAAAAATACCTGCAAACTCCCATAATTTCAAACCTGACACCTGGATGAATGGAGAAAATTTGCCTTGGGAGCCTCCATCCGTTTGTCAGCCAAAGCACCTTGGATCTACGGGTCCGTTTTGCAGATATTATTGTTTTCTGTTTAAGAAACTCACAAGTGCAATGCTGCCTTCCTGTCCTCCCCAGAGGGGCCAGGTGGCTGAGACACCTGTCCATGCCGGAACCTGCCAGGCCTGGCACTCCCTCCCTGCCTCACAGATGGCTGGCCACCTGAGGAGATTCCTCTGTGGGGCAGAGCTCTCGCCCACTTATCTGCATGTTTTCTTCCCATCAGAGATGAGGTTTTTCTTCTTAGCTCTCAAATTCATTCCACCTACGAAAGATAAGCATTCTCAAATCTTGTGTGTTCGCCATAGTATTTATTTAGCCTTAATAGAAAAAATACTTTAAACTTCAAATCCTTTTTTTAAAAAGTTCCCACTAGTTCTAATGCTTTCATTTAAAATGAAATTTCCCTGTTTTCCTCTCCCAAAAGATTCTACTTTTAAGAGTGTAATATCCTCATTGCCCCATTTCAGGCCTTATATTGTATAGTTTCTTTTTTACTTGGCACTATTGATGTTCCCCTTCTTTTTGAATATCTTAACTTCTTTTTCTGCTGTGAAACAATTTTTTTTTCTTTCCTTCTCATGCAAAATTATCTGATTCCTCTTGAAATCTGTTCCACCAGGAGAAGGATTTCGTTTATCCCAGACACATAGAGATATTACCTCACAAATGAAATTTCCCTGTTTTCCTCTCCCAAAAGATTCTACTTTTAAGAGTGTAATATCCTCATTGCCCCATTTCAGGCCTTATATTGTATAGTTTCTTTTTTACTTGGCACTATTGATGTTCCCCTTCTTTTTGAATATCTTAACTTCTTTTTCTGCTGTGAAACAATTTTTTTTTCTTTCCTTCTCATGCAAAATTATCTGATTCCTCTTGAAATCTGTTCCACCAGGAGAAGGATTTCGTTTATCCCAGACACATAGAGATATTACCTCACTTTGTTTCACTGAACTGGCATAACAACAAACTAAACACAGTATTAATTATATAGCACCACTAAAAAATAATTTTATTTATTTATTTCATTATTTTAATGAAGGCCGCACAGGCCTTCATTGCTGTGCGGGCTTTTTTCTAGCTGTGGAGAGCAGGGGCTACTCTTTTGTTGCAGAACACAGGAACCAGGGCACACAGGCTTCAGTAGTTGTGACTCCCAGGTTCCAGAGCACAGGCTCGGTAGTTGTGGCACACGGGCTTAGCTACTCCATGGCATGTGGGATCTTCCTGGACCAGGGATTGAACCTGTGTCCCCTCCATTGGCAGGTGGATTCTTTACCACTGAGCCACCTGGGAAGCTCCAGCAACATTTTTATACAGCACCTTGACATAACCTTATAGCTGTTTCATATATGTGTAGCTTGGTATCAAAATAAAGTCTAAATTCTTCTAGGAAAAACACATTTTTAATTTTGCTTAGCTTCTATTAAAATAAACAAATGTTTGTTGAGGTAAAAGTCTCATTGGCTAGTAGCTTACTTATGCACTTCATATAGAAAATATTGAAATTATCAGACCAGTGAAGATAGAAGAAATCATCATGTAATAAGTGCTTTCTTTAAATTGAGGAAAAAAATTAACTGTATTTCATTTGGTTGGAAGTAGGCCAAAGTGACCTTTGCTGTGTCAAAGGGCAACGTGTTGATATGACATTGACAATTTAAAGGAATCAGTCCCTTATCTTTCATGAAGTTTCTGTTTTGATGCGAATATACAAAGTGGTATCATATTTCATTTATTTATTGTTGTTATATTAATATACAAATACATTTTACTTATCCATGTATAAATTTGTAATATATTGTATTATCTGGAGAAGGAAATGGTAACCCACTCCAGGACTCTTGCCTGGAGAATCCCATGGATGGAGAAGCCTGGTAGGCTACAGTCCATGGGGTCGCAGAGTCAGACACAACTAAGCGACTTCACTTCACTATATAATTAATATTTTAACAAATTTTCATGTTGAAGGAAAATTGAAATTTTCTACTTAAACTATGCTAATTCTTTGTTACTTCTTTTCAGACAAAGAAGATATAGGGTACAATATTGAGCAAAAATTATGCTATTACTGACAAAGTACTACAAAAAGGATCTTATCACTATTTATAACATCCAGATTTATGCATTGCCATCACATGTAAATATAAGAAGTAGACCTGTATTCATTATAAGCTGTAATCCATAGTGAAGAAACATCTGCAAGTGATAAATGAAAATTGACAATCACTTTATTTCAATATATAATCTGTAAAAGTTTCCAAAAGTCTAAGGGGTGGTATTTATAGGAAGTGGCATTGCATGAAGACAATATGAAATAGTAGAAGTAATACATTCTAAGTTATTGAAATATAAAATTATCTACTTTACCTTCAGTTCCATAAAGCAATTAATCTAGTTTATTAAGTTATTACCTAATAAAGGTATTTTGAAGGTTTATAAAGAAACCATTCTGTTTCCTTAAAGAACTTAAAACCTTCTGAAGTTGTCTTTATGGTTAAAACTGGCTAAGAAAAAATATTTTCTCAGATAATTCAGAGGAAAGCTTCAGCAGTGTCTCTGCCACAAGTGCATTCCACATACACAAATAGTAGAATTAGAGAACGAATTTAACTAATTGGTGCCATGATCTTTGAAACTCCCTTAAATTCATACATTTTCTAAGCTGTAAAATGTATGGATTCTATTACATTAGGATATTTTTTAAAAGTTTTTTCCAGGTTTCAAGTTCGAGAATTTTAAGTTACTGTCATTCAGTGTTTGTGTTGATCTAGAAAAAGCAAGATCAATCTTTAGTAGTGGATTTTCAGTGGACTTTAGACACAGACTTGGTAGGGGAACAGGTAGATGGGGAAATAGTTTTGAAACAGAGCAGAACTCTATGGTCTTTACTCCTCCATCCCCATGCCCTCGCCTGCCTTTTGTCTGTGGAAAAGCTTTAGCCAAACAATAACTTTAATCAGAGAAGTGAGAACATGAAGAAACAAAGAAAACAGTTCAATAAAATGAAATAATAATAGTTTAGTCATTAAGCACAGTTAAGGACCTCTAGTTCCTCCTCAAGGGCCATAGATAATATTCTGAGCCATATCCTGTGAGCTGTCTTATAGATACTGAAACTCCCACCAGGTAGAAGAAGTTAATTACATTTTGACCAGATTGTAGCCATGACATGTGGCAAGAGTGTGGCAAGAGGTGCCACACTCTAGAGAACTGGCCTCAAATAAATGAGAACAAACCCACCCTGGAACTGAAGATTAACTGTACTTAAAACAGTCAAGATGACACTGGTCAGACCATCGATGACCAATTTCAAGATGACTGTCAGAGTCAGCCATGCTGTTTCTGTGTGTAGCGCCTTTCTTCCGTCTATAAAAGTGCTTGCCCATTGATTGTCAGTGTGCAGGGGGCTGGGGGGTGGTAATCGACCTTTGGACAGGAGTCCACCTTCCCTTCACTGTGGATTGCCAGCATCCGAGATAAAGCAAACGTTCCACCAACCTTGCCTCTTTATTGGCTTTTGAGCATCAAGCAACTGGACCCCCTTACTTTTGATTACAGTTGCTCATTATGAGGATGGATGAAATTCTAACTCTCAGAGATTATTTGTGAGTTACCTATGAATGTAATTACAAAACATGTTAAGAAGACTGGAGTCAATGACTTGATCATTTGAAAATAGGAGAAAATATGATACCTGGTTTCTAGCCATAAACTGAATTATCAAAGTTCTTATTTCATAATTAAAAGAGTGATTGTCATTAAAATCCCAATAATGCTTCATCGGGGCTTCCCTGGTGGTGCAGAGGTTAAAGCGTCTGCCTGCAATGTGGGAGACCTGGGTTCGATCCCTTGGTCGGGAAGATCCCCTGGAGAAGGAAATGGAAACCCACTCCAGTGTTCTTACCTGGAGAATCCCATGGATGGAGGAGCTTGGTGGGCTACAGTTCACAGGCTGCAAAGAGTCGGACACAACTGAGCGACTTCACTTTTGCTTCATTCTTTCATAATGTAGGAAGCTGGTGCCTTGCATCTCTTGTGCTCTCTCAGTGTAAGCGTATTGGTATAGGGTGGAATGGGGATGAAGTACCGTCTGTTTCTCTCAAAAGCAGCACTCTCTGGTTTAAAAAATAGGAAAAAATATGATACCTGGTTTCTAGCCATAAACTGAATTATCAAAGTTCTTATTTCATAATTAAAACAGTGATTGTCATTAAAATCCCAATAATGCTTCATTGGGGCTTCCCTGGTGTTGCAGAGGTTAAAGCGTCTGCCTGCAATATGGGAGACCTGGGTTCGATCCCTGGGTCGGGAAGATCCCCTGGAGAAGGAAATGGCAACCCACGCCAGTGTTCTTACCTGGAGAATCCCATGGATGGAGGAGCTTGGTGGGCTACAGTTCATGGGCCGCAAAGAGTCGGACACAACTGAGCGACTTCACTTTTGCTTCATTCTTTCATAATGTAGGAAGCTGGTGCCTTGCATCTCTTGTGCTCGCTCAGTGTAAGCGTATTGGTATAGGGTGGAATGGGGATGAAACACCGTCTGTTTCTCTCAAGAGCAGCACTCTCTGGTTTGGCACAAGCAAAGCCATGAAGCACAGGTCTCCTTGTTAAATTTATCTTTAAACATTTTGGAGGTAAAGAGAGAAAAAAATGCTACCTTACCATGTCCTGTGAAGAGAAAATACTTCAAAATAAACCATTTCCCTCAATAGTTTAGTATAAGATCAAATCAGACTTAGAATAAATTTACAGATAATAGAATAAAAGCAGTCGGTGGCACCCCACTCCGGTACTCTTGCCTGGAAAATCCCATGGATGGAGGAGCCTGGTAGGCTGCAGTCCATGGGGTCGCTAAGAGTTGGGCACGACTGAGCAACTTCCCTTTCACTTTTCACTGTCATGCGCTGGAGAAGGAAATGGCAACCCACTCCAGTGTTCTTGCCTGGAGAATCCCAGGGACGGGGGAGCCTGGTGGGCTGCCATCTCTGGGGTCACACAGAGTCGGACACGACTGAAGTGACTTAGCAGCAGCAGCAGAGTAAAAGCATAATTTATAGTTACTCAACCCTGGTCAATAAAACTTTAATGGCGGTGTGTATCAGTCAGTCGTGTCCACCTCTTTGTGACCTCATGGACTGCAGCTCACCAAGCTCCTCCATCAGTGGGATTCTCCAGGCAACCATACTGGAGTGGGCTGCCATTTCCTTCTCCATTAATGGTGATAGTTAGAATAAATCTTTTCCATCATATCAGGAGAGAAAAATTTCTATTTGCAATTTTTTTTAACTCAATAAATCTCTTGTTTTTATTTTTCAATTTTAAACACCTTTAAAAGATTAGAAATATCCTTTGAAACTTTAAGTCTAATATGGAAACATCTTAGATGTTTATTTATTTATATGTACATGACTGTATGAATGCATGTTATTAAAAAGAAAAAGTGAGATATTTTGTCTCTTTCTTCATCATTTCATGCATTGGAGATGGAAATGGCAACCCACTCCAGTGCTCTTGCCTGGAGAATCCCAGGGGCGGGGGAGCCTGGTGAGCTGCCGTCTGTGGGGTTGCACAGAGTTGGACACAACTGAAGTGACTTAGCAGCAGTAGCAGCAGTAAGGATACAAAAGAACTACACAGAAGAGGCTTTAATGACCCAGATAACCATGATGGTGTAGTCACTCTTCTAGAATTGGACAACTGGAATGTGAGGTCAAGCAGCCATGTAATTAAAAGATACTTTCTCTTTGGAAGGAAAGCTATGACAAACCTAGACAATGTATTAAAGAGCAGAGATAACATTTTGCCAACAAACGTCCATGTAGTCGAAGCTATGGTTTTTCCAGGAATCACGTACAGGTGTGAGAGTTAGACCATAAAGAAAGCTGAGGGCACAGTAGCAGCAGCAAGGATACAAAAGAACTATTCAGAAGAGGCTTTAATGACCCAGATAACCATAATGGTGTAGTCACTCTTCTAGAATTGGACAACTGGAATGTGAGGTCAAGCAGCCATGTAATTAAAAGATGCTTGCTCTTTGGAAGGAAAGCTATGACAAACCTAGACAATGTATTAAAGAGCAGAGATAACATTTTGCCAACAAACGTCCATGTAGTCGAAGCTATGGTTTTTCCAGGAATCACGTACAGGTGTGAGAGTTAGACCATAAACAAAGCTGAGGGCCAAAGAATTGATGCTTTTAAATTGTAATGCTGGAGAAGATTTTTGAGCAGAAATTAAACCAGTCAGTCCTAAAGGAAATCAACCCTAAATATTCATTGGAAGAACTGATGATGAAGCTCCAGTACTTTGGCCATCTGATGTGAAGAGCTGACTCACTGGAAAACACCCTGATTCTGGGAAAGACTGAGAGCAGGAAGAGAAGGGGGCAGCAGATGATGAGATGGTTAGAGAGTATCACCGACTCAATGGACATGAATTTGAGCAAATTCCAGGGGATAGTGGAGGACAGAGGACCCTAGCATGCAGCAGTCCATGGGTTCACAAAGAGTCACTTAGTGACTTAACAGCAACAAATATCTTAATCTTACTATGTTAATTATGTGGTAGAAATTTGTGGTTGAAATTTCTCTACTAGTTTGCCTCAAACTATACATGTGAACTTACTGATTTCACATGACAACTTTAAGAGGGCCAACGACATTGGTAAACATAAAAATGGGAGCTTTTAGTTCAACTAGTGGCTTCTCATTCTCTGCCCTCCTCATTCCTCAGTCATGTTTTCTACAGTTGAATTTCCTTTTGGCCTCTTTCCATTGCTCCAAACAAACTTGTAGGTAAAGTCCCATGTCTCTGGGTTGGTATTCAAAGTCCTTTATAATCTGGTCTGCAGAATTTTACCAGATACATCCACCATGTCTTCTCACAGAAATAGCAGTTCAGCCAAACAGAGCTCTTTGCATGCTCTCAAATCCCCCTCATTCCCCTATTTCACACCTTCACTCATGTTCTTTCCTCTTTCTGTGTGAACATGTTACTACTCTTCAAGCTCCAGCCCCTGTCAACTCTCTCATGAAGTATTCTTTACTCATGCCAGAAGAGTAGTCATCTTTTATAAATTCTTGCCTCAGCTTTTTCTTGTCCCACAGTTTTCAAATTTTTAGCTGGATTCACTGTAAGAAATACATTTTGCACTGGCACACATTTCATTCAGACATACATTACACACACACACACACACACACACCCCTAAGCAAAAGCTTCATGAAACAATACTTACTCTCATTATCTACAAAACTACTCTAATGTCTCTTTTCTGTCTCATTTGGGGGAAAAGCTCTGACTGTAATATATTAAATAGATTTAAATTTCTTTTTAATTGTTTAATAACTCAAAGTTTGAGAAACACTGTTATACACATCTCAAACAGAGTATTATTGTGTACAATAATACAGAGTTATTTATTGTGTACGGACATATTCCCTACTATATTAAAATCTCCTTAACTGTAAGTCTTTCACTGTTTAACTATGCTTTCCATATTGGCTACCAGTAAGTGTGTGGAAGCAAAAAGGAAAGAAGGAAAGAATGAAGTAAGGAAGGGAAAAAAGAAATATGAAAAATATCTCTGGAGTTGTGGATTATACTCAGAAATTAAGGTTGTTTTCTTTTTTTGTTTGTTTTGTTTTGTTTTTCTTTAATTAATTTTTATTTTTTAGTTTGTTTTGCTTTACAATACTGTATTCGTTTTGCTAAACATCGACATGAATCAGCCACGAGTGTTTATCAAGTCAAAGAGAGAAATAATTTAAGCTATTTACAGATGAAATTCCTATCCAAGTAGTATATGCTTCTTTGAATAACTTCTTCTTCAATCTCAATTTAAACTTAGAAATTAGTATTATATCATGGACTCTAGGACAAAAAGAAAGATAGCAAAAACAAAATAACTAATTAATAGAGCAAAGGTAACTTCATATGTACTGTGTTCCTTTTATCTGCTAGATATTGCAAGCAGTAGGGGAGGGTAGTAAGACCAAAGGTGTGAATGTATCTCCAGAGTGAAAAAAGCTTTGATTTGGTTTCAGTAAAGCCTGTGAAAAGGCAATGTTGTTGTTCCTGTGTGTACAGAGCATGTCAGTATATGCTGAATATGTCAAGCAATTTCTGTGAGCTCTTTGTAAGCAAAGTCAGAGCTAAGCACTAACACTTCTAAGCCCCTCAAATCTATAAAACGAAACAGGAAGAACACTCTTATCTCATGACATCTCAAATATTGCTTTTCACTGACTTTCAAGATTTTTTCCTCAAATTCAAAGAGGAAAATTTTGAATGAAATTTAAATTTGACAAGTTATGCAAAGGAGTTGCATTTACTGTAATGACATACCCAATTTGACTGGAGTTTGAACGTAAGTTTTTGTTATTCAGAGTCCACCTTCTTGTTAACATGTGTTTCTCTGACTCTGTATACAACTGACCTTTGAACAACAGGTGTTTGAACTCCTTGGATCCACTTGTATGACTGTATGTTTGTGTGTATGTGTGCTCACTCATGTCTGACTCTTCACAACCTCATGGACTGTAGCCCACCAGGCTCCTCTGCCCATGGGATTTTCCAGGCAAGAATACTGAAGTGGGTTGCCATTTCCCTCTCCAGGGGATCTTCCCGACCCAGGGATCAAACTCACACCTCTTGTGTCTCTTTCATTGACAGGCAGATTATTTACCACTGCACCACCTGGGAAACCCCATATGCTTGTATAAATGTTTAAAAATTACAATGACATTGTGTGAAACAAATCTTTCCATAGATCACTGAGAAGTCCTACATGCTTCACTTTAAAAAATAATATTGCAATGGACATTTTAAGAGTTATTGTAGGACAGTGACTTTCTATTGCCAAAATAATTATTAAAAGTAAATATATAATATATATAACATTGTATTGTCTTCACTTCTGTGCTTTTGACTAGTACAATTGAGAGAAATAAATCATTTTAAAAGGCAGATTTATGGTGGCTCTATCACCAAGAATTTATGGTTGGAGCAATTGTTGAATTTTTTAATCTATTGTCTACTATATATTCCAAAGAGACAATAAATTTATATATATAGACACACACACATATATCTATCTATCTATGTCTATATATGTATGTACAGAGAGAGAGAAAAGGGGGAGAGGAGAGAAAGAAAGGAGAATGCTATGTCCCAGGTAGTACTAAGATTTTAGTATTTACTAAATACACTAGAACCACAGCCTTGTCTAACTCAGTGAAACTAAGCCATGCCCATGAGGTCACCCAAGATGGGCGGGTCATAGTGGAGAGGTCTGACAGAATGTGGTCCACTGGACAAGGGAATGGCAAATCACTTCAGTATTCTTGCCTTGAGAACCCCATGAACAGTATGAAAAGGCAAAATGATAGGATACTGGAAGAGGAACTCCCCAGGTCAGTAGATGCCCAATATGCTATTGGAGATCAGTGGAGAAATAACTTCAGAAAGAATGAAGGGATGGAGCCAAAGCAGAAACAATACCCAGTTGTGGATGTGACTGGTGATAGAAGCAAGCTCCAATGCTATAAAGAGCAATATTGCATAGGAACCTGGAATGTCACGTCCATGAATCAAGGCAAATTGGAAGTGGTCAAACCAAAGATGGCAAGATTGAACGTTGACATTCTAGGAATCAGCAAACTAAAATGGACCGGAGTGGACTGGAATTTACTCAGATGACCATTATATCTACTACTTTGGGCAGGAATCCCTCAGAAGAAATGGAGTAGCCATCATGGTCAACAAAAGAGTCCGAAATGCAGTACTTGGATGCCATCTCAAAAATGACAGAATGATCTCTGTTTCCAGGGCAAACCATTCAATATTACAGTTATCAAAGTCTATGCCCCAACCAATAACACTGAAGAAGCAGAAGTTGAATGGTTCTATAAAGACCTACAAGACATTTTAAGACTAACACTCCAAAAAGATGTCCTTTTCATTATAGGGGACTGGAATGCAAAAGTAGGAAGTCAAGAAACGCCTGGAGTAACAGGTAAATTTGGCCTTGGAATGTGGAATGAAGCAGGGCAAAGATGAATAAGTTTTGCCAAGAAAATGCACTGGTCAGAGCAAACACCCTCTTCCAACAACACAAGAAAAGACTCTACACATGGACATCACCAGATGGTCAAAACCAAAATCAGATTGATTATATTCTTTGCAACCAAAGATGGAGAAGCTCTATACAGTCAA
>SJXQ01005180.1:128167-194792 GCA_006408695.1 Aepyceros melampus | reverse complement strand
AATGGACATGAGTCTGAGTGAACTCCGGGAGTTGGTGATGGACAGGGAGGCCTGGCGTACTGCGATTCATGGGGTCGCAAAGAGTCGGACACGACTGCGCGACTGAACTGAACTAAACTGATCTGGGTCATGAAGATCTTTTTTGTACAGTTCTTCCATGTATTCTTGCCACCTCTTCTTAATATCTTCTGCTTCTGTTAGGTCCAGACCATTTCTGTCCTTTATCAAGCCCATCTTTGCATGAAATGTTCCCTTGGTATCTCGAATTTTCTTGAAGAGATCTCTAGTCTTTCCCCTTCTGTTCTTTTCCTCTATTTCTTTGCATTGATCGCTGAAGAAGGCTTTCTTATCTCTTCTTGCTATTCTTTGGAACTCTGCATTCAGATGCTTATATTTTTCCTTTTCTCCTTTGCTTTTCACCTCTCTTCTTTTCACAGCTATTTGTAAGGCCTCCCCAGACAGCCATTAATTTTTAGACAACTCCAAAGAATTTAAGGCTTCAAGGGTGTATGGGTAGAATAAGCTGCACTTGAAATTTCTGTCATTAGCCACATGCACTTGAAGAGAGGAAAGGTAAGAGAACAACGGAGTCGAACTTTCCTAGCAGTATCAGAGTACGGAGCCAGGTGACTGGCCCAGCTTCAGCAGTCCTGGTGGGGGGCAACAGAGGGATAAATCATACAACAGTGGATTCTTAGACTTAGAGTCATCTTGCTAACATAAGGGAAATGGAGGACAATGTCATGTCCCAAAGAAACTCCCATGAATCAACAATATAAATAAAAGCCTTAGTATATTTTCATTATATAGATAATTGGATAATAGATTTCCTTTGGTGCATGGCTGTTTCCTTATCCTTTTCTGCATAATGACAAATAAAAAGATGTTGAATTAAGACTTAGAGTAGGTGATTCATTGGTTGATGTTTCCACAGATGGTAATTCAGAGTCAGAGTAGAAATCTACTTCTGATTCTGAATATTTGCTTTTCCTTTAATTTCTTGTTTCTTCAGAAAAGAAATGAGTCCAAAAACATGTATTCAGATACTACTAGTCACCTAACTTTTCTAAGATTTTGCTTCCCTTGAAATGAGGGTAATATTTATTCTAATTAACTCTTAGGGTTGTAATGAGCCTTCAGTGAAAACTACAAGTGCTACAAGGAGGTACAGCTTGTAAGATTGGCATAAGAATAGGAGACTATCTTGTTAGTATATATTAAGTCAAGTTCATTTAAAATTGTATAGTTTAGTGTATTCAAAAGATAAGCAATATTTACTTTATCCAAGGTAATGTTATTTTGTTGTTATTTCACCTGGAACAACTAATATGATTGGTAACTTGATTATGACTAAGTTGGAGCCTTTCTTTATGACTAAGTTGGAGCCTTTCTCTGAGACAGTGTCCTCATGGTCCACACTCCAAAGCCAATCACAGATGAGCACATATTCTCTTGTTTCCATAGGTCTTACACTTCCTGAACAGAGTTCAAGAAGCAATCTTGTTGCATTGCTTTCCTGTTTGCAGCAGGCTTGACTGTGTATATGGCTGGAGGAATTAATAATATCTTTGTAGTGTCTTGTGCTCACTCATGTTTGACTCTTAGATCCCATGGACTGCAGCCCAGCAGGCTCCTCTGTCCATGGAATTTTCCAGGAAAGAATACTGAAGTGAGTTGCCATTTCCTCCTCCAGGAGATCTTATTGACCCAAAGTTTTCCGTGTCTCCTGCATTGGTAGGTGGATACTTTACCACTGAGACACTTTGTAGTTGTTTGTCAGTCGCTCAGTTGTTCCCAACTCTTTGTCACCCCATGGACTACAGCACTCCAGACTTCCCTGTCCATCACCATCTCCCAGAGCTTGCTCAAACTCGTGTCCATTGAGTCAGTGATGCCATCCAACCATCTCATCTCCTCTGGTCCCTTTCTCCTCCTGCCTTCAATCTTTCCCAATGTCAGGGTCTTTCCAATGAGTTGGCTCTTGGCATCGGGTGGCCAAAATGTTGGAGCTTCAGCCTCAGCATCAGTCACTTCAATGAATATTCAAGACTGATTTCCTCTAGGATTGACTGGTTTGATCTCCTTGTAGTCCAAGGGACTCCCAAGAGTCTTCTCCAACACCACAGTTCCAAAGTGTCAGTTCTTTGACACTCAGCCTTCTTTATGGTCCAACTCTCACATCCGTACACGACTACTGGAAAAACCATAGCTTTGACTATACAGAACTTTATCAGCAAAGTAATGTCTCTGCTTTTTAATATGCTGTCTAGGTTGGTCATAACCTTTCTTCCAAGGAGCAAGTGTCTTTTAATTTCATGGCTGCAGTCACCATGTGCAGTGATTTTGAAGCCTAAGAATATAAATTCTAATTGTTTCCCCATCTATTTGCCTCGAACTGATGGGACCAGATGTATGATCTTAGTTTTCTGAATGTTGAGCTTTAAGCCAACTTTTTCACTCTTCTCTTTCACTTTTTCAAGAGGCCCTTTAGTTCTTCTTCACTTTCTGCCATAAGGGTGGTGTCATCTGCATATCTCAGGTTATTGATATTTCTCCTGGCAATCTTGATTTCAGCTTGTGCTTTGTCCAGCCCAGCATTTCTCACAATGTATTCTGCATATAAGTTAAATAAGCAGGTGACAATATACAGTTTTGATGTACTCTTTTCCCAATTTTGAACCAGTCTGTTGTTCCATGTCCCTTTCTACCCATTGCTCTTGGACCTGCCTACAGGTTTCTCGAACACTTCTGAGATACTTGGGAGCCTAGTAATATTTGTTAGAAGCAGCATATATAGTTTTACAATAAGTACTTTGCAAAATGTTTTTTGAGGAAAATATTTTAAAGTTCTAACTAGTATATTCAATGAGTATTTCACACAGTCATTCATTCATTTCACAATTATATACTGAGTGCCTGTTACACACCAATATCTAGGCACTTGGAAATATCAATGAACAAAATAGAGAGTCCAGTTCCTGTTTCATCATAGGAAGATGGATTTTAAAAAGTAAATATAATAAAAGAGTATTTTACATAGTAAGTTCTGTTCTGTTCAGTCGCTCAGTCGTGTCTGACTCTTTGTGACCCCATGAATCGCAGCATGCCAGGCCTCCTTGTCCATCACCAACTCCTGGAGTTCACTCAGACTGACATCCATTGAGTCCGTGATGCCATCCAGCCATCTCATCCTCAGTCATCCCCTTCTCCTCCTGCCCCCAATCCCTCCCAGCATCAGGGTCTTTTCCAATGAGTCAACTCTTCGCATGAGGTGGCCAAAGTACTGGAGCTTCACTTTTAGCATCATTCCTTCCAAAGAAATCCCAGGGTTGATCTCCTTCACAATGGACTGGTTGGATCTCCTTGTAGTCCAAGGGACTCTCAAGAGTCTTCTCCAACACCACAGTTCAAAAGCATCAATTCTTCGGCACTCAGCCTTCTTCACAGTCCAACTCTCACATCCATACATGACCACAGGAAAAACCATAGCCTTGACTAGATGGACCTTAGTCAGCAAAGTAATGTCTCTGCTTTTGAATATACTATCTAGGTTGGTCATAACTTTTCTTCCAAGGAGTAAGCACCTTTTAATTTCATGGCTGCAGTCACCATCTGCAGTGATTTTGGAGCCCAAGAAAACAAAGTCTGACACTGTTTCCACTGTTTCCCCATCTATTTCCCATGAAGTGATGAGACCAGATGCCATGATCTTCGTTTTCTGAATGTTGAGCTTTAAGCCAACTTTTTCACTCTCCTCTTTCACTTTCAACAAGAGGCTTTTTAGCTCCTCTTCACTTTCTGCCATAAGGGTGGTGTCATCTGCATATCTGAGGTTATTGATATTTCTCCCGGCAATCTTGATTCCAGCTTGTGTTTCTTCCAGTCCAGCGTTTCTCATGATGTACTCTGCATAGAAGTTAAATAAGCAGGGTGACAATATACAGCCTTGACGTACTCCTTTTCCTATTTGGAACCAGTCTGTTGTTCCATGTCCAGTTCTAACTGTTGCTTCCTGACCTGCATACAGATTTCTCAAGAGGCAGGTCAGGTGGTCTGGTATTCCCATCTCTTTCAGAATTTTCCACAGTTTACTGTGATCCACACAGTCAAAGGCTTTGGCATAGTCAATAAAGCAGAAATAGATGTTTTTCTGGAACTCTTGCTTTTTCCATGATCCAGCGGATGTTGGCAATTTGATCTCTGGTTCCTCTGCCTTTTCTAAAACCAGCTTTAACATCGGGAGTTCACGGTTCACATATTGCTGAAGTCTGGCTTGGAGAATTTTGAGCATTACTTTACTAGCATGAGAGATGAGTGCAATTGTGCGGTAGTTTGAGCATTCTTTGGCATTGCCTTTCTTTGGAATTGGAATGAAAACTGACCTTTTCCAGTCCTGTGGCCACTGCTGAGTTTTCCAGATTTGCTGGCATATTGAGTGCAGCACTTTCACAGCTTCATCTTTCAGGATTTGAAAGAGCTCAACTGGAATTCCATCACCTCCACTAGCTTTGTTCATAGTGCCACTACACTTCCAAGGCTGGCCACATAGTAAGTTATGAGGTGAAAATTGCTTTGAGGAAAAAAGTAGAGTGTAACAGGGATCCAGAGGCTAAATATATTCATTCACCTAATTAATGAATATCTTTTAAGTGGAACAACAAAGAAGATAATATTTAATTTATACTGTACAAGCAGGTCTTAAAGAAATCCAAAATCTCACTTGAAGAAGTCAGCAAATGTGGTGGTCATATGGGGAAATAAGGCTACCTAACTGATTTTTAGTAGGCATGTAATTTATTCCAACTTGCAAGTAACATAATCTGACTTTCTCTATTAAATTATAAATAAAAATATTTCACTCATTTCTATGAATCCATCCTTCAAAAGGGAAAGTATCAGGATACAACAATGTTTGAGGGTGTTTATTTTGTCATTGTTGGTTCTTGCGAAAGAAGGGAAGCAAAGGAGGTGATTGGACAGGAGAAGCCTCACATCACAGCATAGCTGGAGCAGAAGATGAACTTAGTATCGCCAGACATCTATGGATAGCCAAATCCATGAGGTTCCATGGATAGTACTAGAAAAAACAGAATTAAAGAACAAGTAGGACTTTAAGGAAGTACAATATCCTTAAAGAAATAAAATGAGTTAATGCAACCATGAAGCAGTAACAGGCTGGTAGGGAAAAAAAGTTGATCATTTAGAGATCATGAAAATGTCCGACTCTTTGTGACCCCGTGAACTGTAGCCCACCTGGCTCCTCCGTCCTTGGGATTCTCCAGGCAAGAATACTGGAGTGGGTTGCCATTTCCTTCTCCAGGGGAACTTCCTGACCCAGGGATCGAACCCAGGTCTCCCTCATTGCAGGCAGATGCTTTAACCTCTGAGCCACCAGGGAAGCCCAAAATAAAAAGAAGCTCAATAAATGGACTGAATAGTGGGATAAACATAGATGAAGTTTAATTAGATCTTAAGAAGAATGAACAGAAGATTTCATCTGGGATTCAGAACAAAGACAAAAAGATGAAAAGTACAAAATCAGTGATTCTTGTGGGTTTAAAAATTGCCATATCCATTTGAAAGTTTTCCAAGAGGAGAAAAATTTCTGACAGTGCCCATATACCTGAAAACTCTCAAACATGAATTATTATTTTTAAATTTATTTATTTGTTCTCAACTTCTCTTCATTTGACTGTAACTTGTCTTCTTTTATAGCTACATGGTTGGCAAAGACCCAGTAAATTGAGTTGGAAAGGATTAAAAGTTGCTTATCATGTTTCTTTTAAATTTATTTTTAATTGGAGAATGATTTCAGTATTGTTTCTGCCATACAACAATGTGAACCAGCCATGATTATATATATATATATATCCTCCCTCTCTTCAGCTTCCCTCTCATGCCCCTCATCTCACCCCTCTAGGGGTCACAGAGCACTAAGCTGAGCTCCCTGTGTTACCCAGCTCCTCCCCCCAGCTATCTGTTTTACACAAGGTAGTGTGTATGAGTCAATGGAGAGGGTGAGACAGATTGGCAATGTTGTTATTGATTAGTTTTTCATGAAAATCCAATAGTTTAAAAAACTGTGAATGGTATTTAATTTGCACTTATATGACTAGCGAGGTTGAACATCGTTTCCAATATAAGATAGATAAATGCATATATATATATATATATATATATATATATATAAAATTTTCCTATTACTCAAGATCTTTGGCTTTTTTCTATTAAATGATTGCATGTTGTTGATACATAAGCATTCTTTGTATGTAAGGGCTAATGGTACTTTGCCAGTCATTTAATCTGTAAATACATTATCTTGATCTGCTATTAAAAATTAGTTATATTTTGTCCTTAAGATAAATTTTTTTTCCCATTTATTCAGAAGGTCAATATTTTCTTTTTCTTTTTGTTTTTTAAATGCATATATATATATATATATATATATATATATATAAAATTTTCCTATTACTCAAGATCTTTGGCTTTTTTCTATTAAATGATTGCATGTTGTTGATACATAAGCATTCTTTGTATGTAAGGGCTAATGGTACTTTGCCAGTCATTTAATCTGTAAATACATTATCTTGATCTGCTATTAAAAATTAGTTATATTTTGTCCTTAAGATAAATTTTTTTTCCCATTTATTCAGAAGGTCAATATTTTCTTTTTCTTTTTGTTTTCTAGATCTTTTGACTATCTTAAGAATAATTTTTTTTTGGCTAATCCCCAACCTAATATATATTTTATATTACTCCTTTATTGTTTTCTTTTTCAGTTTAAGATCTTACATCAATTTGAAATTTGTTTAGTTACCATATGATCATATACATTAGATAGCCAGTTCTTTTCTCATATTAGATGTATCTAATATGAGTGTAAAAGTGTGAATTTTCTATTTGTTTCCTTTGATGTCTTTATTTCTCTCCTAATACCAGACTACTGTAAACTACCAAACATTTATATTTATAAATGGTAGAAAGTGATCTTGTATTATTCTTTTTTCCCAAACTTATCTTTACTATTCTTCTATATTTACTGTCTCTAAAAAAAGCTTGCTCAAACTACTGCACAATGGCTCTCATCTCACATGCTAGTAAAGTAATGCTCAAAATTCTCCAAGCCAGGCTTCAGCAATACATGACCCATGAAATCCCTGATGTTCAAGCTGGTTTCAGAAAAGGCAGAGGAACCAGAGATCAAATTGCCAACATCCGCTGGATCATGGAAAAAGCAAGAGAGTTCCAGAAAAACATCTATTTCTGCTTCATTGCCTATGCCAAAGCCTTTGACTGTGTGGATCACAATAAACTGTGGAAAACTCTGAAAGAGATGGGAATACCAGATCACCTGACTTGCCTCTTGANTTATGCCAAGAAAACAAGTATTTCCTAAATTCCAGAGGTACAATTTCCTTTCTGATATTTTCTGTTGTGAAAGAAAAGGTTATTTCCAACTAAAAAGAAAATCTTTAAAAACCTCTCCCCACACCTTCTCGTCTCTGTTTTTATTTGCAGTTGCATTTTTGGCTGTGCTGGGTCTTCACACTGCACGCAGGCCTTCTCTGGTTGTGGGAAGCGGGGCTGCTCTTCGCTGCCGTGTGTGGGCTTCTCACTGTGATGGCTCCCTTGTTTTGGAACATGGCTCTAGGGCGTGCACGTTTCGGTAGCTACACTCCTGGACTCTAGAGCACAGGCTCAATGGTTGTGGTACCCGAGCTTAGTTGCTCTGCAGGCATGTGGTATCTTTCCAGATCAGGGATTGAACCCATGACTCCTGCATTGGCAGGCTGATTCTTTACCCCCGAGGCACCAGGAAAGCCCCTTATTTTAAAAAGATTAGATATCAGAGCAGAATAATTTGTGGTAGCTGTGCAAATTCTTAAGGTGTAGCTGGCTAACCCACTTCTTTTCAATACAGAAAATATTTCTTACTAAACTGCTAGAAACAAAATAGGAATTTCACAGGTGTTAGTTTACTTTTTTCTCTAAATGTAACGACTGATTTCAGACTTGTCGATTTGGGCCCCATGAATGATTAAATTACTGTCCCGTGGGGGCCGGATGGTAAATAAACATAAAAGGTTGAAAGTTTAAGCAAGACACATGCGAACCAAATGCCTTCCAGGTTTTGGAACTGAAAGGTGTCACGGCATTTGCTGCAGTGGAAAAGGCCTACACATTCTGAATCTGGGTCCTGTGGATGTAGATTTCCATCTGTAAGAAGCCCCTTCCTTTTATCCTCCTCCTTTACTTCATCTATCCCTTCTTTCTTTCTAAGTTGAACAAACTGAACTGAACTGAACTGATAGGTAGATCAAAGTATGTTAGGGAAGTAGGGAGGTTAAGTAGAAAAAAATTAAACTAATTTGTATAACAATAGATTCAGTAGCCAAACAAGCATTACTCACTTTTTGACTAGAGTAATTTGTGTGGCTTCTGAGGTTGAAATGAATGAGTTGCATAAACAAATCTGAGAATATTTTAATGGAAGTACTAGTCAAGTCTTCTTTTACTCCTTTTCCCATGTCTCTAAGGCACACAGTCACATGCACACACATATACTTAGATATACCCACAGAATACAAATATGCATACATACACACACACACATGTATATATACTATTTTTCCTTTCAAATTGCTCAATGGCTTTAAATGATGGGATCAGACATAATATTGATAAAACTGCCAAAATAAATCAATTAGTAGGCCATAATGGTATCAAAAGATTCAGGTAACAGAAAAGGGGAGATATTTTCCTTCAAGCCGGCACTTCTGGAATCCACAGGGTCACAGAATCAATAAGGACTAAGTCATGAACTGTGAATACCTTACAAATAGACCTGAGGGATGACTATGTCCATGTGGTTGTCAACTAGTCAAGGTCTGGCTTTCCAAATTTCCTGGAGAGGTCTTCTGTTATCTCCTCTAGTTGTACTGCCTCCTTCAACCCTTGTTGCTGATGGAAAAAAAGTAAAGTATTAGAAAATATGATTTTAAATAGGTTTTTAGCTAGCTTCTTTTCAAATAATAAAGAACCATTCTAAAACTGTGCTTGAGTGCATTTGACTGAAACCTCTTCATATACAATGAGCATCACTGAACATCACTTTGTTAGGGGAAGCACACTGACTGGAACCACCCAGCCTAACCAGGCACCATAGTAACCATTTGCATGAGCTGTTTTAGGACAGGAGGTCCTGGTAAGGAACACAGAACTAATTAGCCACCACCAACCAGCAGCCTTCAGGAAAAGTCAAAAGGAGACACCACATGTCTGACTGCTTCCCAGAATCCTTCTCTCTGGTGCCATCTTGGCTGAATGAGGCAGGCACCATCAGGAAGGACCCTGAGTCAGAATGATTGGCTAAAGACAACCTGGAAACTAATCCTGTCACCATAAATCCTGTGAGTCATGGGGCAGAATGGTTTTCCAGGGTTCCCTTACCCTACTGCTCTCCACCGGGCGCCTTTTCCCAATAAAATCTCTTGCTTTGTCAGCACCTGTGTCTTCTTGGACAGTTCATTTCCGAGTGTTAGACAAGAGCCCAATTTGGGGCCCTGGACGAGGTCCCCCTTCCTGCAACAACTTTGCTGTACTTCACTGTACCAGCAATAGTCCATTTCCATTTGTCTTATGCCAAGAAAACAAGTATTTCCTAAATTCCAGAGGTACAATTTCCTTTCTGATATTTTCTGTTGTGAAAGAAAAGGTTATTTCCAACTAAAAAGAAAATCTTTAAAAACCTCTCCCCACACCTTCTCGTCTCTGTTTTTATTTGCAGTTGCATTTTTGGCTGTGCTGGGTCTTCACGCTGCGCGCAGGCCTTCTCTGGTTGTGGGAAGCGGGGCTGCTCTTCGCTGCCGTGTGTGGGCTTCTCACTGTGGTGGCTCCCTTGTTTTGGAACATGGCTCTAGGGCGTGCATGTTTCGGTAGCTACACTCCTGGACTCTAGAGCACAGGCTCAATGGTTGTGGTACCCAAGCTTAGTTGCTCTGCAGGCATGTGGTATCTTTCCAGATCAGGGATTGAACCCATGACTCCTGCATTGGCAGGCTGATTCTTTACCCCCGAGGCACCAGGAAAGCCCCTTATTTTAAAAAGATTAGATATCAGAGCAGAATAATTTGTGGTAGCTGTGCAAATTCTTAAGGTGTAGCTGGCTAACCCACTTCTTTTCAATACAGAAAATATTTCTTACTAAACTGCTAGAAACAAAATAGGAATTTCACAGGTGTTAGTTTACTTTTTTCTCTAAATGTAACGACTGATTTCAGACTTGTCGATTTGGGCCCCATAGTATCTTTCCAGATCAGGGATTGAACCCATGACTCCTGCATTGGCAGGCTGATTCTTTACCCCCGAGGCACCAGGAAAGCCCCTTATTTTAAAAAGATTAGATATCAGAGCAGAATAATTTGTGGTAGCTGTGCAAATTCTTAAGGTGTAGCTGGCTAACCCACTTCTTTTCAATACAGAAAATATTTCTTACTAAACTGCTAGAAACAAAATAGGAATTTCACAGGTGTTAGTTTACTTTTTTCTCTAAATGTAACGACTGATTTCAGACTTGTCGATTTGGGCCCCATGAATGATTAAATTACTGTCCCGTGGGGGCCGGATGGTAAATAAACATAAAAGGTTGAAAGTTTAAGCAAGACACATGCGAACCAAATGCCTTCCAGGTTTTGGAACTGAAAGGTGTCACGGCATCTGCTGCAGTGGAAAAGGCCTACACATTCTGAATTCGGGTCCTGTGGATGTAGATTTCCATCTGTAAGAAGCCCTTCCTTTTATCCTCCTCCTTTACTTCATCTATCCCTTCTTTCTTTCTAAGTTGAACACTCACTCTGTGCCAGCTACTGTACCAGTTGCTGGCATACAACTCCCTGTGTTAGCCTGCGGAGGTTGTCATAACAAAATACTGCAGAATGGGTTTTTTACAGGCAAACATTTATTTTCTCCTAGTTCTGGGGTTCACGGTATTAGCTGGTTTGGTTTCTACAGAAGTCTTTCCTCCTGGTTGTCTTTTTCCTGTATCCTCACTTGGTCTCCCTCTGTGGATATTCATCCCTGGGGTCTTCCTCTTCCTACAGGGACGTCATTCATAATTAATTAGGTCCCCAAACTTACCACCATTTAGTCTTTTTTTCTGAGCTAAATTAAAAAAAAAAAAAGTCTTTTATATCGAGGCAGAGTTGATTAACAATGTTTCTGACAGAACTTCCCAAACACGTACCACCCCTTCTGTAAAATAACTTGCCCCCATACACCATAATATCAAATGCATACTGTGGAAATCCTTCATGTTCCATATTTAGTGCCATGTGTAAGGCTTGTTTTCATCAATTGTGATTCTTCTTTCTGAAAATGAATTTCCCTTTTTCATTTTACCTTTTATCCAGTGTGAAGTAATTTAAAAATCCATTAACACATATTGCCATGTTAATTAGATGATATTCTTCAAGGTCAAGAAACTATCAATAGATATTGAATAGTGACTATAAATAAACTCATCACAGTAATTAGATTTGTCAATTAAAATTGGGAACTGCAGCTCTTTATGGCTGGATTAAAGGTGGATCACTTTGGGAAAATAATTTTGCTCAACATAATAGAGGAAGATTGGATGATGATCTCATATGCAAGTTTGACCCCATGAGTGAAATAAGTTTCTGATATTTTTTCTATCCGCAGGTTCAGAAACTCCTAGAACTATGGGTGCTGCTGAATCTTCTCTAAAAATATTTAAAAAATTAAAATGTGAAATATCTATCATAATATTTGTCAAGAAGTCACTCTAATAAGATCTAACATTTATTGAGAATTTGTCTATCTTTTGCCAGCCTGTGTACTAAAACATTAATGCATTATCTCTTTTATTCCTCATAAAAACCGCATGAGATATATAATTATCTTCTTTTTGCAGGTAAAACTTTTCCAGTCACTAATACTATTAATAAATGCCAGAGCTGGATTAAAATTTCAGTTCAGTTCAGTCGCTCAGTCATGTTCGACTCTTTGTGACCCCATGGACTGCAGCCTGCCAGACCTCCCTGTCCATCACCAGCTCCCGGAGTTTACTCAAACTCATGTCCATTTAATTTGGTGATGCCTTCCAACCATCTCACCCGCTGTCATCCCCTTCTCCTCCCACCTTCAGTCTTTCCCAACAACCGGGTCTTTTCAAACGAGTCAGTTCTTTGCATCAGGTGACCAAAGTTTTGGAGTTTCAGCTTCAGCATCAGTCCTTCCAATGAATATTCAGGACTGATTTCCTTTAGGATGGACTGGTTGGATCTCCTTGCAGTCCAAGGGACTCTCAAGAGTCTTCTCCAAGATTACAGTTCAAAAGCATCAATTTTTCGGCACTCAGCTATCTTTATAGTCCAACTCACATCCATACATGACTACTGGAAAAACTATGGCTTTGACTAGACGGACCTTTGTCAGCAAAGTAATGTCTCTTCCTTTTAATATGCTGTCTAGGTTTTGTAGGATTAAAATTTAGGTCCATCTGACTCCAAGCCCAACACTCTTGTCACCTCTCTGCATATTCATTACTTGATAAATATTTCAATTAGTTTCACTTTGTTTTTCACTCCAGTTGAGAAGGTTTCTGGTTTAAAAAAAATGTAATTTTTTTTGTTTCCAGTTTTAGTAAATTTGGAATGGTTATTCTGAAAATCAGATCACATAATTTATTGTATATTTCTTCATTTTTTAATCAAATAGCTGTACAGTGTATAGAAGTTTGTGGTCAATGTTTGGATTCTATTTCATTGGTGACACAGAGCTGTATTTTTTCACATGTTCTCTCTTCATAAGGAGTCTGAATTGCATAGCAGCTTCAGCAGCACTGTTTTGGGGATGTCAAATGCTCTGTGCCGTTTTGGATGCTGCCAATCTAACATATTCACTCAGCCAGTAATCTTTAAGTGCCAGGCATATGCGACAGTCTAGCCTAGATGCTGACCGTAGAGCAGTGAATTAGAAGACAAAAATTACTGAAGTCGAAGAATTTATATTCTGAGACTAGAAAGGTAGAACCAGTAGGTGATCCCAGATCTGCCTGACCCGAGTGTGCACGCTTTGTAAGTAGGCTATTCCGTCTTTTATCTGCTGAGTCACATTTTTTTTTTAACATAAAACCAATCTATTTGGGGTGTGTGTGTGTGTTTGTGGTGGTGGTGGTGGTGAGGAAAAGTTTTGGGGGTGTGCAGAATGTGTGAATAATGACTAGAGAGTAACATACCAAGCTGTGTTCATCTTAGTTTTTTTAAATGGTCATCCTAACTGCTGACATCGGAGCATGTGATACCTCATAGGGCATGGTTTATACTTTCTGTTTGTTGCAGAAAATTATCTGGAGTTTGTGGTATGCCAGATCCCCAAGGAGAGTGGCCACCAGAAACTTCCATGATGAGCAAGGGATCGTTATACAGAGTAGCCATCAATGAGGTGGTGAGGAAAAGTTTTGGGGGTGTGCAGAATGTGTGAATAATGACTGGAGAGTAACATACCAAGCTGTGTTCATCTTAGTTTTTTTAAATGGTCATCCTAACTGCTGACATCGGAGCATGTGATACCTCATAGGGCATGGTTTATACTTTCTGTTTGTTGCAGAAAATTATCTGGAGTTTGTGGTATGCCAGATCCCCAAGGAGAGTGGCCACCAGAAACTTCCATGATGAGCAAGGGATCGTTATACAGAGTAGCCATCAATGCTGAACATCAACTTGAATGCCAACTTTTTATTATCTTGTTAAATATTGAGTGTTCATTAGGTCTTAGTTCTAGATAATGGAAATAAGTAGAGATTTGGGGGAATGAGACAATGGTAAATAGCAAATATTTGATATGGATAGATTACTACCTATAACTGTATCTGAAAATAAAGCTGAAGAGCGTTAACTGTGTGCTTTGCTAAATGGCTTTTGATCTCATGGCAAAGAATGGGAACTTCTTCCCATGTCTTTCAAAATGGAGAATAAACATCTTGGAATATGTGGTTGTTTCTAAGTGGTACAGAGGCCAATATATAAACCTGTCCTCTCTATAATATCAACTTTTTCTGACTAGCCAGAAGAAAGTGAAAGTGTTAGTCATTCAGTTGTGTCCAACTCCTTTCGACCCCTTGGACTGTAGCCCATGGACAGCTCCTCTGTCCATGGAATTCTCTAGGCCAGAATACTGGAGTGAGTTGCCACTCCCTTCTCCAGGGATCTTTCTCACCCAGGGATTCGACCCAAGTTTCCTGCATTGCAGGCAGATTTTGTTTTAGCATCTGAGCCACCAGGGAAGCCCACCCAGAAGAAAAAAATCCTAAATTAAAAAGTACTAAATATAGACAATTTACAAAGAAGCATGCCAATTGTATTTTCATTTTTAAAATTTGGTAATTGTTTATTGAAATATATATAGAAAAATGTGAACATAAGTATGGAGATGATAAATTTTCACTGAAAACAACTAATAGCATACCAAGCAATAGAGCATTAGCCCTCAAACCACACTGTGCAGCTTTCCAGTGTCTACCTCCTTCCACCAAGAGTAAGCCCTCCTGACGTCCAACAGCACAGATTAGTTCCCCCTGTTTCTGAACTTTATCGACATGGAACCATAGGGTAGCACAAAAGTCTTGCTTTTTTCACTCAGCGTTGAGTTTGGAAGAGTCAACACTCTTCTCTGTGAGTAGGCGTAGACTGTTCATTCTTCTTGTCTTGTGTTCATTATGTGAATATACTACATTTTGTTTATACTTTTTCCTCTTTATGGGCATTTGGGCAATTTACAGATTTTGTCTATTACAAAGGCTTTGATATGAAACTTTTTTCATGAACATATGTATGCATTTACTAAGAGCCATGTTGCCGGGTCATAGTTTTATATATGTTTTGCTTTAAAAGATATAATTTTTCAAAGTGGTGTTGCAAATTATATTCACACTAGCAGTATATTAGAGTTTTAGTTGCTTCGTGTTCTTGGCATAATTTTTCCATCTTTTTAATTTTAGTCATTCTAATAAGTATGCAGTGATATTTGATTATAATTTTAACTGTATCTCTTCAATATGATATTTTCATAATTTTAAATGTTTTCTTTTAATTTAGATACTCTCTTTGGTTAAATGTTCATTTTTTTGTCCACCTTTTTACTGAGTTTTCTGTTTTTGTGTTTTTCTTATTGATTTGTAGAAGTTCATTGTCTATTCTGGGTACTAGCCCTTTACCAAGTATCTTCTCTTATACCTTGTGTTGAATATACACTGTTAGCTAATGCATAAGCGTTAAGACTTGGTTGCAGTTTGGCTTGCAAGAGGTCACTTTGGCTTGTGCCCCAAAGGATGAAAGTTTACTTATGTATTTGCTCCACTATTACTAAAGGTTGTAGGTACCATGTTCCCCAGCCCTGTCCAGGTCTCAAGTGCCCTATCATTGAAGTTAAAACTAGGAAAATTCAAGAAACAATGAATAAGGCAAGATCCTTGAAGTCTGCTGATGGACTTCATAGTCTCAGGAATATTATAGAATTCAGGATACAAAGTTACATTTAAGAGATATCAGAAAATTAGTGTTTGTAAGAGATGAGT
Source organism: Aepyceros melampus (assembly GCA_006408695.1). Lineage (NCBI taxonomy): Eukaryota > Metazoa > Chordata > Mammalia > Artiodactyla > Bovidae > Aepyceros > Aepyceros melampus. The sequence goes on along the minus strand of SJXQ01005180.1, from coordinate 179,197 downwards.
GGCATGTGTAATTGAATTAAATGCCATATTTTAGGAGACAAGTAGTTCTCAATCCAAGGAAGAAGAGGTTTTAGAAAACTGTCCCGTGTTTGGTGGTAGGCACGTGGTATGTTTACAACCCTGGAATGACAACCTCAAAATTGTTATTCTGAGCCCAGCCATGGAGGTCATGTGATGCCTTAGCCCAGGCCTTCTGTTTGTACTCTGTTATTCTCCTTTCCTCTCTATTTAAATATATGTATCATAGGGATGCGTTCTGCTGTAGATAGCAGTTGGCGCTCATGAGTCTTGCCAGTTTTATGAAATGAGAAATGGACAGGTGAGGGAGGAGTCCAGAGCTGTCACAGAAGCTCAGGGAGGTGGGCTCTCCTCTCTGCTCCATTCTCTTTGGCATCTAGACCTTTATCCCCATGTGCCTTGACTCAGGGTCTGGAGATGCCTGCTGAACCGCTGGAAGAACACGTGTCTTCCAGGTGGAAAGAAGCAAGAGCGCAAAAGAGCTAGCAGGCTAGGTCCTGACAGGTTTGATTCACAGGCACATTCCCTAGAGACGTCCTCCTCTTTGTTATGGCCTGAACCCTAATATATGTCCACAGCTGGCTCCAGAGAAAGCTGGAAAAGAGGACTTTGTTTTCTAGCTGCGACTGTAAGGAAGGCAAGAGCAAGGAGGCCTGTGAAAGGGACATGGTCCATGAAAGCCATAGAATATTCATCTCCCTCCTTTCTCTCTTACGTGTTTTCTTTATTTGTCATGATGAAAGTATTAGAGACTTGTTAAAGAGAGCAAAGAACGGGAAAATGCCCGTCATTTTAACAACCGTAAGAGCTGGATACGACTGAGCGACTTCACTTTCACTTTTCACTTTCATGCATTGGAGAAGGAAATGGCAACCCGCTCCAGTGTGCTTGCCTGGAGAATCCCAGGGACGGGGGAGCCCGGTGGGCTGCCGCCTATGGGGTCGCACAGAGTCAGCCTGGCTGATGCGGCTTGGCGGCAGCAGCAGCAGCCAGGCCACTGCAGATGTGTTCGGTTCAGCCTGCATCTTTTAGTCACTCCAGAAAACAAGACCGGGCGCTCAGTGAGCTGTACCTGTGGGTGCTGGCGGTGCTGTCGCCCTCAGGCGCTCTCAGCAGCCGGGGAGGTGAATGACCCACACCCGCCGTTAGAGGGGCATTTATTTCTCCAAGCTTCAGTGCATTATGAAACCACTAAGTTCACAGTGAGGCGCTTAAGTCCAGTGCCATGCCAAGTTTCATTCCACTCGAAGGAATGAAACTTTGCCCTTTACCCGTTCCCACTTTCTCCAGAGTGACAAGCCTGGCTCCTGTTATCCTCCACGTATTGACTTCCTTGATCGATCTCGCCAAAGCTTGGACTTCCCTGGTGGCTCAGACAGTAAAGCGTCTGCCTACAAAGCGGGAGACCTGGGTTCAATCTCTGGGTCGGGAAGATCCCCTGGAGAAGGACATGGGAACCCACTCCAGTATTCTTGCCTGGAGAATCCCATGGATGGAGGAGCCTGGTAGGCTACAATCCATGGGGTCACAAAGAGTCGGACACGGCTGAGCAACTTCACTTTCTTCCTTTCTCCATAACTTACCTCCCATCTTGCCTCCTCCCCTCCCACTCCTGGGGCCGGCTTCCTAATCCTCCTCCACTTCAGCACCACTGCACCTAGCTGCTGCCTTACTCAGACTGGCCATCTCTTCCCCCTGAGCTCAGGCGGCTTTGCTGGGCTCTCCATCAGCTTGTGTTCCCTTCTCTCTTCCTAGAGCAAGCCCTTCTCCCCACAGACGCTCAGCTTCTCACTGGCTCAGCCACACTCTTGAACCCGTATTCTGACACTACCTTGCTTGGCCCTCTCTGTCAGTTTGAGACAGAATTTTATAGGAAAGGAAGGGAGGAGGAGAAGGATGTAGGGGGAAATTTTGTCTTTTAGTTTATGGTGTGTCCTGATGTTACAAATTTTAGATTTTCTTTAAGTAAATTGGTCTTTTGGAGTGATTTCTTATCCTTTTACATTTAAGATGTGATGCCCCATTGGGATATTTAGAAAATGTATTATTTTTTCTAAGCTTTTTGGCATTTAATTATCAAATCAGTTAGACATTTTACCTTTTAATGTGAGGGCATGAGATCTAAGGTACTTTTTTTTTTTTTCCTGTTATTTAAATTCCACTTTCCTCTTTTTCCTTTTTCTCATTTTTGCTTCTTGTAGCTTCCCTTTTCTTTCTGTTTCCTTCTGCTTGCTTTTGACTTTTTCAGTCTGGATCTCTATATTTCCCTCAATTCTGCCACCAGACGTCACAAAGCCTGCCAACTCTGCCCTGGGGCATCCTTTGCTTTCCACTCTGCCATCCCCTGAATGTTCTTTTCCACCCTTTGTGTAGTAGTCAGTTAGATTTTAGGAAATTGGGTTGAGTCATTCACAGTAATAAGTGCCAAATAAATCAGAGGTACTTTAGGCTCTTCCTAAGAAAGGCTAGGGAAAGAGAACCCTCTGATTGTCTTAAGATCGTCCCGTTCTAGCTCTCAGTGTGCAGATGAAGTCAGCAGAATTACTTTTATGTTCTTCCCTGTAAGGGGACTGTCCTGCCCTAAACAAAGTGTGACTTGCTACAACAGATTTCTGTCCCAGGGATACGCTGGTCAGAATACTTAGGCCATATATTTTGCATGTTGGAGAAGGTGAGTCTAAAGATTCCAGAAGCATCCCTGGACAGCTCTCTCAATCCTGCTAGCTCTCACTCCTCTTCCCCAGATAAACAGAAACATGCTTACTTTGTGTGTTAGAAAAAAAGATCACAGATGTGAACTGCTTTATATTTATGTCTCAATATGATACTTAACTCATTTCAGTATAGCAGATTTTATGTTATGGTATAATTTACATTTTCTGAGGTATTTCCAGTCTTTAAAGTTCTGTGGCATAGTAATCAGACTGCAACTTAAAGTAAGTAAGGATTAAGGGACTAAAGAGATAAAGATGAGGTTTAAAGAAAATTGGCTAGAAGGACTAAAGGACAGTGAGTAATTTTCCACTCTTTTGATTCCCCAGTGAATGCATTTGTGAAGATCTTTGTTTTAGAAAGCTGCTTATATCCTGAGTGAAGTCAGAGAAAACACTAAAATGATGAGATTATGATTAGGAAATGGTTGGGGATGGGGGGAGAGCCTATATAACATATTTGTGAGCTAAGTGACTTTTGAAAACTGTCTTCAAGGTGAAAGTAATAAGCCAACCATTTGCCAGTGTCTCTGGAACATACTGTCAACCCTTGATTATGTAAAGGGGCAGTGGTGTGGATAATAGCAAAGAGTCAATAGTTTCCATGCTTTTCTATTAACGTGGGCAGGGGAGTGGTTGGTTCAGATTGTTCAGCAGATAGGGGAGAAAGGAAGTCTTTCTCCTCAAACCTTCAACACTTCTTTCTTCTCATTTTAAACAATAACTTTGTTTCTTATCTCACAGCAGAAAAGTATTATTTCACAGAAGTAATCTGGAGAGAATTTTTCTGTCTTCCTCTCTTCACATCATTCAAGCCCTCTGTCTGTCTATACACGTAAATCCTCCATTTCATCCTTCACTGCCGCTGCGGTGTATTTCTTTCTGTGGCAGCTGTTCCTTTCTCCTCCCTGACCACACTCCTGCCGTTTGCTCTTAAGGTCCTGTCCTCTGGTCTAATCAAGGACATTGCTGTAGCAAATGTTTTTCTCTCTTCCTTTATGATTTTTTTTGTTTTTTTTTTTTTGCTTTTTATCAAATAATTCCAATGAGCACACACATAAGTTATTTTTTTGCTTTCTTAGAAACAGATAACTACAATAATAAAACTCCAAAAAATCCCTTCCCTCCATTTTTTGCTCTTCTTTAGAGCAAAACCCCTAGAAAAAGCTCTCTCTACACTCTGTGTATCCTTTGTTCACATTTGCCTTTGAGCTCACCTGATGACCTTGAAACAGCTCTCATGAAGGATATCTGACTTGTATGTGGACGAATGGGTTTTCCATAAAGTCTTCCCTAACCAGCCTGTATAAAAGAGCCTCCTCCATCATTCTGGATACCCCTGCTGCTACTGCTGCTAAGTCGTGTCAGTCGTGTCCGACTCTGTGCGACCCCATAGACGGCAGCCCACCAGGCTCCTCCATCCATGGGATTTTCCAGGCCAGAGGACTGGAGTGGGGTGCCATTGCCTTCTCCACTGGGCTTCCTTTTTTTTTTTCCCCTCGGCCTTCATCAGTGCCTGACACACTGTATATTCACTGAGTCAGGATTTTTATTTTGTTGACTGCTGAGTCCTAGTACCTAAAACAGCATCTGTCTCGTAATAGCACTGAGTAATATTTACTGAATGGGTAGATAGCTGGATGGTAAGGGAGACAAGTGTTTCTTATTTGTTTTTACAGTTTTAAGGACTGAATTTGGGTTCTGTTTGGATGGCATCATGGGGAGGGAGAAAAGGATGTGTGGAAGGAGAATGGGGCCAGAACCCAGGTGTCGCTCGTCTGGCAATCCTTGGAAGGGGATTCTCCCTGTTTGGGTGCGGATGGAGAGGTGCATGCAGCATAAAGGTGGGTGATGAGCTCTGTTAGGCCTCAGGGGAGCCAGGTAAGATATCCTCCTGTGAAGCTGGACAACCCCAGAATTTTTTGCTCAGTTGTAAAACAAACTTGAGATATGCTAGCTAGGAGGAACTGTTCCCAGTTCTGACTGGCCTCATGAATTCTTGAACAAAATCTGTCTCAAACTGTAACTTCTTCAATATATATATATATATATTTTAAGATGGAGACCAGTAGCCTTTTCTTAAGAAGTGTTTTTGGCTTACAAAGAGAGACAGCAATAAAAATAACACATTATGTATATGAAAATCAGCAGCTGCAGTGCTGTGAAAATAAGCCAATGAGATTTTTTAAATTAAAAATATTCTACTTTCAAACCTCCCATGTCTTACTATTAAAAAGTTCTCCAAGGCAACGAGCTATCGCTATAAAAGCTTGAAATCTGTTTCAATCTTAGCTCTGTTGCAGAACTAATGGAACAGCAAAATGGGGCAAAATTTCTTCAGTTTCCTTTGTGTATGTTGAGGATTCTGAAGTGGAGTTGCGTTAGCAAACACATTTCATCTTCTGTGCCAGCTGTGATCCATTGGTAAGGGCAGCCTACAGTTCTGTGTGGATAAGCATTGGCGCCCACACCTAGGTGCAGCAGAAACAAAACCCGAGATTGATTGGTGCTGTCTGCCTTGGATTTAGGAAAGATGAATGGCAGCTTGCGTGTGTTGTGTCTTTGCTATCTTGGACTTTATAGTCTCTAAGATGTTTTTCTAGTTCTAAAATTCAATGATTGGGAAGCCTAGTATATTATATAGTGTCTTTGCAATAAAGGCAATGATAAGATTTTATATGTAAGGTAGTAAAAATACGTTTTAGTGAATGCTTTTGGAAAATCTGATTATCTTTCATAACAATTTCTTCTAAAGATTTTGGGATTTATATATTACTCAAAATATTTTTACATTGTGTGCTACATGATAAGTGTGTACAAGCAGCATATAAAAGTAGTAGCTAAATTTTGCCATAGGAAATTCAAGTTAGCATCACTTAATATAATTCATCTATATCAGGTTTTAGTTTAATTTGAAATAATCTTGCAGTTTTACCCACTGGTGTTGTTTCTTGATAAGCCCATAGGAGGTACTATTTTAGTGTCCAGTAAACAAAACATTTTAATTGCAACCTTTTAAAATTGGTACAGAAACTTCTAGAATTCAGTTATGCAATCTTAGTTAAGATAAATATAAGGGTGAGATGTAAGGGAGCAAGCATATCTAGAGATATTTAGAGGTAGTTCAGCTTTAAACATTGGAGAAGGAAATGACAACCCACTCCAGTGTTCTTACCTGGAGAATCCCAGGGATGGGGGAGCCAGGTGGGCTGCCATCTATGGGGTCACACAGAGTCGGACACGACTGAAGCAACTTAGCAGCGGCAGCAGTAGCTTTAAACATGGAACCGTATTTATAATACAAATCTGATCTGCTTCAGTTTATATTTCTTAGAGCAGTTCTTCCTTGCCTACCACCTGCAACATGCCATATAAAATAAGTTGGAAACGTTCAGTCCAGTATACGGATCTAATTTCATTTGTTTCTCAAGAAAAGTATCAAAATATGATACAATTATGTAACTAGATGAAAAGCACCATTATGTTTGGAATATTTTTAGTGCAAAAATCCAAGTGATCACAAGAAAGAAATGTCAATTTATGGAAGTAAGCATGTGTTCGTCATGTAACTGTTAAATGTGTCTTACTCATCTTCAAACTTGGCAGTGAATTTGGCACTTAAGTTCTTAGAATTTTTGAATAGAAATATTAAAATAGGACTTCGGATAAATGTACTTTGAAATACGTTATTTCATATATATATAATCCTGGAGTTATTTGTTGTATTTGAATCATCTGAACCAATTTTTTCTAATTTCTGATATTTGAAATAATCAAAGGGATTTTTTCTTAAGAACTGAAAAAGACATATAGATATCTAACTCAGCTCTCTCACTCTCCTTTCCTCGCTTTTCTTTTGCTTTATATTTTATGTGATTTCTGTGTTCATTCTGGTCATTTGGTTTTATTTTTGTTTTCCCATTTGTTTGGTCTTGGTCATACTGTTTTAGAACAAATGCAGTGAAATAAGTCGGATCCCACTTTCTGGATGAAGCTTAGTGTCGGTCAGACACTTGGCTCAGTGAAGTGCCTGTTAAATGTAGCAAACAGTGGTTTGCTTTCATACCATGACCATGCTGTCTGAGTTTCGTCTGGACTGGGTTGATGGTTTTGTACTCATACTATCCAATTTTGCCCTTTCGGTAAGCTGATTTCGTTAACTGAGTCTATTTTGCCTCCTTCACTGTAAACTCTAACTAGTTGCCTCAGGGTGTCTGTGCTGTGCAAGTGATTCAAGGGCTGGTGGTTGTGCGTTTCTTTTTCTTTTTTTTTGCTGTTTTTGCAAAGTAGTCATCTCCCGCTGGCAGGGTCCGTGTTGTGTTTGTTTTTCTATGAGTAGAGTAGTTGGACAGTGCTTTCTACCCAGTAGGCTCTCAATATTTGTTTTTAAATCTCTATGTATTCTTTTATGTAAGATATAGGTTAAGAGGTTATACCATGAATTAGGACTTCACCTATGTGGTTCTGATATGAATTCCTCTGGAATCTTAGTAACTTTGGATGTTCTCAGCTTTTTCAAAGTCTCCACAAACCATTTTTGAAGACCTCATTATGAGATCTCCTGGGATCTGAGATATTTTTGGCAATTTCAGATATCCTATTCCTTTCCTTTCCATTTTTCTAGATTTATTGAAACTCCAAAGTTATTTTTTCATTGAATATCACTCATAGCTTTTAGATGAAAATTTCTGAATAAAGGGTACAAAGGGAGATGTAGGTAGTTAAATTTCTTCTTGTCATTTTGATGAACCACGAAAAAGGAAAGGAGAATTTCCATATTTAAGAACATTGAAGGAAATGTAGAAGTGGGAATCTTGTAATACCATAGTGATTCCAAACTGGATATAGACATGTTTCTTAATTTTACATATGAGGAAATGAAATTAAAGAAAGACTGACTTGTCCAAAAAGCACACCTGTTAGTAACTGAAAGACCCTCAGACACCTGTTGCAGTGCTCTTCCAACCTAACTGTCCTGGGAGGTAAATCATAGATTGCTCAGATGTCCACACCTCTCCATTTCAGTCCTTGCCTTCTTTGGTCTAGAGCAAATCAAAAGTGATCAGGTACCACTAAACCTTTTCCTGAAATTGTGAAAAGAGAATCAGTGAAAGATGTGCTGAGCTAGGGGTGAGAGACTGGGTGAAGGTGAGTGGTGAGTGATTAAACATGGATGATTTCATGCATCATGCTTATCTAGTATTTGCAGAGGTTTGTTTTTTTTTAAACTTCACCCAATTGCATGGGCTTTTATAGCAAAGACTAACCATCTCATGACCATCAACACTCCTTTGAAATTGTTTTCTTCCCTTTTCTGTTATATAGGAATGCATTTCAATTTAGGGTACTTTAACTGTCAGAAATATCAGAAAGAGCTTTTGCACTTCATGCAATCTTCCCAAACCCCTCTCCTGTAGACACAGAGTAAGAGCAATTTTGAAGCAATCCTTGGTGTTCTTCCCATTGCCCTTTCACCCAGGATGAGGCTTTCAGCTAATTAGCTCTTCCCGACACCTCAATGAGAGTTTTACTGTGCTCTGCCTAGTAAGGTGGATTGGGGGAGGTCACACAACTCCAGCCTTGCTGGGATTTATTTGTAAAAACCGTATTTTGTTTAGCTGCTTGACACCTAACATTTCAGTTGCCTGAGTGCTCACAATTTAAAGGTTCCAATGAACTGAAACTTAGCATTTAACTTTAGGTCAGCTTCTTTACTCTGTTTCTGCCTCTTTTCTTTAGATATTACAAGTCCCAAGTCATAGTGAAATCATTTTTATTTTGCTTTTTAAAAAATGTGAATACTGAATGTCAGGATAGGATCACTGGGTTTATTTCTATAGGCATATTACTTAAAGATTAAAAGGTAATGAAAGAACAAAAAACTCTTAATATTTTTAGCATACACTGTGCTTTGGAAAGGCCGCAAATCAGAGGGTCATCCGTGCTGTGGTAGACCTTCACAGAGGCGTGAAGCCAGTTAATGTATAATTACCGGCATTGGTGCTTTATCTGAGGGGTCTTTTACAGTGAAACTTTTAAACAGGATAATTGTAGACATCTGCTTCACGTTACCTTTCCAGCGACATAGCCATTATTTGCTGAGATCTTCTTAGCTTTTACAGCTTCACACAAAAGGGCATATTGGCAATTCCGTTTTCTATATAATAAGAATACTATGCAAAATACTGAGCTAGAATTCCGCATTGTTGTAGAAATGCTCAATGTCACCAGAGCGATTGACTTGTTCCACCTGGCTTTCAGACATTTGGAGAAGCAAACATATGTACCTTAATTGCAAAATGTGGGCTTAATGAACACGCAGCAGTTATGTTATACCAAATGCAACAATCGACATGATGGCAAGCTACTTAAGAACATGTCGCAATGTTTGGGTTTTAAGAGGTTTGCCTTTGGCAGTGTTTCAGAGAAGAATGTGTTTCTTACATTTGCAGTCCTGTGAGTCAATAATAAAGTGTTCAGCATATGAAGCTGGCATTTATTTTAAATTGCTATGTCAATATTTTTGTTTGAAAGCAGGTTTGATTCCCTGTGTGGACTTTGTTGAAGCCTTCTATCACTGCTTTTTATTTGAGTTTGATTTAGCTTCCTTTCCCCCTGATTTTGTGTTTTGCAGAATAGCTTGCATGAAAGCCTTCTGATTGGGCTGGGGGGAGAAAGTTGCTGTATGAATTTCAAAGCCCAGACAATGTGAAAAGGAGCAAACACTTGCTGAAGGCATCAGAGAAGTGACTGCAATCTAGCAGTGTTGGTTTTGTGACCTTGAAGCTTCCCAGAATAGCTACCACATTGGGAATAATGGAAGCCCTGGATTCAGATGCCTCAGGATGACCTCATCACCAACAGCTCCCTTCCTCCTACTGACATGTCTCCAGGCTCTATGCCAATGTTTAGACGTTAGCAGGAATCCAGAAAATCAGGCTTTTGTTTTCAAAAACACAAAATAAAGGCAGCCATTATGGAATATTGCATAACTGATTTAATCCTAATGTGATGTCAAAACAAATTTCCCCAGTAGTTGAGAGAATGCTTTATCTACCACAGATACAATTGCTTTGTTGGTGCCGGGTGCTCTTCCAATAAATGGTTGGGCACTTCTCTTCATGAATTCTCGCAATTCTCCATCCCGGGCACATTTCTGTGGGTAATTAAAATGGTCTTTTTATAACGGCAATATGAAACAGTATGCATCCTCTAAACACACTGAGCTGAAAAAATATTGTATTCATAAATTAAATTGGACATTTTGAAAGGTTAACGCAAAAAGCTACTTTGCTTTTGGTGATCAATAAGGAAAAAAGGATTTCAGGTAATTAAAATCTGTGAAGTGAACATTTCTCATTTGGAACCTATTAAAAAGAATATAAGCAGACAGAGGCAAGAGATAAATATGGAAAACAAGGGCTTCAGAAATTTTGTTGCATGTTGGCAAGGGGAATGTAACAATATATATTCTGAGGTCTGAAATAATATAACATGTTATTACAGATAATATAACAAATTATACAGTCTATAAATTATGTATGTATATTACTTAATTTAAGCATTAAGTTGCAGTTTAAAAGTATGCCTACACTGTATCTTGGACTCTGATTTAGTTATTGTTTAGGTTTTTCTTACTCAAGAGTTTGAACTTGGTACCGGTGTATGGCATGGGTGCAGAATTTCAGGTCCATTCCTGACTTACAGAATCACAACCTGCAGTTTAAGGCATTCCCATTTGTGATTTATTTGCATATCAAAGTTTGAGAACAGGCCTTTTGGTGGTTGTCCCACTAAGGTGTGTTGCCCTTTAAAAATTCATGCTCATTTTTTTAGGACCAAATTAATAGTGTTACCTGGGCTAAATATGAGGATAATAATAAACTCTGCCTGGGTTGTTTTAGAGCACGTGACTGCTCACAGTGTGGCAACTAAGGGAATTAAATACTAGAGGTGCCAGACTCCAAATATTACTTCTGGGCATGTGTGTGGATGTGTTTCTGGAAGAGACAGCATTTGAATCAGAGCACTGAGTAAAGCAGATGGCCCTCTCCAAAGTGGGCAGGCATCATCTAATCTGTTGAGGGCCCCAAGAGAACAGAAAAGCAGAGAAGGGTGACTTTGCTTCCTGTCTTTCAGCTGAGACATCCGTCCTCTAGTGCCCTTGGACATGAGAAGTCAGCTCCTGGTTCCTGGCCTTTTGGATTCAGATTGGGTTTTATACTCTTAGAACTGCTCACCTCCCTCCCACCTCAGGGGGGTCAGTTCTTTGATTACCTGCCTAAGCTTTTGCCATATACATGATGCTAGACTATAAAATTATTTTGCTTTTTCTTCAGTTTTCATATAGCTTTGAGAACACTGAGGTAGCACATGTTCATTTTAGTTTTGATGTAGAATTGCAAAGATGTATTGTCTGCATGGGCTTCCCTGATAGCTCAGTTGGTAAAGAATCTGCATTGAATCTATAGATTGCTTTGGGTAGTGTACTCATTTTCACTATATTGATTCTTCCAATCCATGAACATGGTATATTTCTCCATTTATTAGTGTCCTCTTTGATTTCTTTCACCAGTGTTTTATAGTTTTCTGTATGTAGGTCTTTAGTTTCTTTAGGTAGATATATTCCTAAGTATTTTATTCTTTTCATTGCAGTGCTGAATGGAATTGTTTTCTTAATTTCTCTTTCTATTTTCTCATTATTAGTGAGGGATTTCTGTGTGTTGATTTTATATCCTGCAACTTTACTTGAATATACACTCAAAGCAATCTATAGATTCAATGCAACCCCTATCAAGCTACCAATGGTATTTTTCACAGAACTAGAACAAATAATTTCACAATTTGTATGGAAATACAAAAAAGCCTCAAATAGCCAAAGCAATCTTGAGAAAGAAGAATGGAACTGGAGGAATCAACCTGCCTGACTTCAGGCTCTACTACAAAGCCACAGTCATCAAGACAGTATGGTACTGGCACAAAGACAGAAATATAGATCAATGGAACAAAATAGAAAGCCCAGAGATGAATCCATGCACCTATGGGTCACCTTATATTTGACAAAGGAGGCAAGAATATACAATGGAGTAAAGACAATCTCTTTAACAAGTGGTGCTGGGAAAACTGTTAAAACACTTGTAAAAGAATGAAACTAGAACACTTTCTAACACCATACAGAAAAATAAACTCAAAATGGATTAAAGATCTAAATGTAAGACCAGAAACTATAAAACTCCTAGAGGAGAACATAGGCAAAACACTCTTGGACACACATCACAGCAAGATCCTCTATGACCCATCTCCCAGAATACTGGAAATAAAAGCAAAAATAAACAAATGGGACCTAATTAAAATTAAAAGCTTCTGCACAACAAAGGAAACTATAAGCAAGGTGAAAAGACAGCCTTCTGAATGGGAGAAAACAATAGCAAATGAAGCAACTGACAAAGGACTAATCTCAAAAATATACAAGCAACTCCTGTAGCTGCATTCCAGAAAAATAAATGATCCAATCCAAAAATGGGCCAAAGAACTAAATAGGCATTTCTCCAAAGAAGATATACAGATGGCTAACAAACACATGAAAAGATGCTCAACATCACTCATTATCAGAGAAATGCAAATCAAAACCACAATGAGGTACCATTTCATACCAGTCAGAATGGCTGCGATCCAAAAGTCTACAAGCAATAAATGCTGGAGAGGATGTGGAGAAAAGGGAACCCTCTTACACTGTTGGTGGGAATGCAAACTAGTACAGTCACTATGGAGAACAGTGTGAGATTCCTTAAAAAACTGGAAATAGAACTGCCTTATGATCCAGCAATCCCACTGCTGGGCATACACACCAAGGAAACCAGAATTGAAAGACACACATGTACCCCAATGTTCATCGCAGCATTGTCTATAATAGCCAGGACATGGAAGCAACCTAGTTGTCCATTAGGAGATGAATGGATAAGAAAGCTATGGTACATATACACAGTGGAGTATTACTCAGCCATTAAAAAGAATGCATTTGAATCAGTTCTAATGAGGTGGATGAAACTGGAACGTATTATACAGAGTGAAGTAACCCAGAAAGAAAAACACCAATACAGTATACTAATGTATATATATGGAATTTAGAAAGATGGTAACAATAACCCTGTATGTGAGACAGCAAAAGAGATACAGATGTATAGAACAGCCTTTTGGACTCTGTGGGAGAGGGAGAGGGTGGGTTGATTTGAGAGAATGGCATTGAAACATGTATAATATCATATATGAAATGAATCACCGGTCCAGGTTCGATGCATGAGACAGGCTGCTTCGGGCTGGTGCACTGGGATGACCCAGAGGGATGGTATGGGGAGGGAGGAGGGAGGGGGGTTCAGGATGGGGAACACATGTACACCCATGGGGGATTCATGTTGATGTATGGCAAAACCAATAAAATACTGTAAAGTAACTAACCTCCAATTAAAATAAAAAAATTTAAAAAACAAAGAATCTGCCTGCAATGCAGGAGACCCCGGTATGATTCCTGGGTCAGGAAGATCCCCTGGAGAAGGGTTAGTCTAACCACTCCAGGATTGTTGGGCTTCCCTGGTGGCTCGGCTGGTAAGGAATCTGCCTGCAATGTGGGAGCCCTGGGTCTGATCCCTGAGTTGGGAAGATCCCCTGGAAAAGGGAAAGGCTACCCACTCCAGTATTCTGGCCTGGAGAATTCCCTGGAATGTATAGTCCATGGGGTTGAAAAGAGTTGGATTTGACTGAGTGACTTTCACTTTCATTGTATGCTAGAAGACACTATTTTGCACGGGGATTAAAATATATGGCTATCACTTTTGGATAACAAATATTTTGTGTGTATATATATGTGTGTGAGTAATTTTCTTTTCCCCAGTGACGAGGAAGGAAGGACCTCTGCTGTGTGCTACGCGTATAAGGATGAACTATAAAATACATGGTTTAGAGTGCCTAATGCACATAGTGTAATTCAGATGGGCCAGTGTAGAAGTGCTACAGAAGTAGAAGTGACAAGAAGGGCATTAGGTGCTCAGAGATGAGAGACGTCACATCTGGCTGAATAGTCAGGAAAAGCCTCAAAGAAGAGGTAGTATCTGAACAGGACCTAAATGGGCTAGGGAAATGGTATTCCCAGCCCAGAACACAGCAAAGGCACAGATGCTAAAACAGATTTATGTATGACATACCCAGAAATATAATGGACATTCAGGTGAAGCTGTATATATGTGCAGGCAAATGGTGAGAGACAGAGGAATCTGATCACAGTGTGCTAAGCATGTGAACTGGCTTTCTGGAAGAAGCCTAATCATTAGTGATGAAAATGGGAGAAAAGGAGTGCTGTAGGGAGAAGTGTGGCAGGAAGAAAGGCAACTCTGTGCCTGAATGCCTGACCCCTGAAGGCTGGCCATGGACAGGTCACACTGAGCAGTGAAGAAATGCACGTAAAGTCTTTGTCAGTCTGAGCAAGCTTTCTCCTCAAACAGGGTACATAGATCAGAAATCAGTGGCCCCATCAAGTGATCGCGGCCACATAGTTCAGAGTCTAAAGAATACATTGGTCATTTGTTTGGCCCAAATGGATCTAATAAATTGAGAATCCAGAAAACCCATGATTGGGGGTTTTGATCAGTCAAGCTATGATTGATCATACTTTTCAGTTCAGGATAGATGAAACAAGTAAAGTGATTGGGTCTCGTGAACTGAGAGATAGCAGGTGAGTTAGGGGAACATGGAGACAGGTCTCGTGTAGGGAGCACTGACTCAGGATTCAGACAGGGACAGCTATTCAGGTTTGGTCCTAATTCACTGGGTGCTCTCGGTGTCTCTGCAACTGCATGGGCTTCAGCGTCCTCGGCTGTAAAATGAGGACAGTCTCTATTCCTGGCCGACGTGGATACACTTCACCAAGCTTTCTAGGTCTTTGAAGATCACAGTGAACAAACAAATTTTGGTTTGGGAGACTGTGCCAACCAATATGATGAGGTGGGAAGCTTAAATTGCTTTCTGAGTATCAAGACAGTAAATTTTGTTGAGTCGACATTCCACAAGTTGATGCAAATGGAACCATTGCTGGACACTCAAGCAACAGTGGTACAGTTGTAGAGTTTACTGCCTTTCTGACCCCTGGACTGCTGGAGGGGTCAGAGAAGGGTGGGGGTTAGAAGCTGTGAATGGGCACATTCCAAGGTGACTTTGTAGAACAGGGCACGATGCTGGTCCTTCAACAGAGATGTTCTGCCGCTGCCTTGTGCCTATATCTGTGAGTCTCCGATGCTTAAACTGCAAGTGTATCTTTTTGGTATTCATCACCGTGAATATTGTTTAAGACTTTGGCTTCCAAGTGTCACATAGTTTATGCACTACAGGGAATGTCTGCCAATCAAGTAGTATATCTCAGTGGGATGTATTTTTAAATTCTTGTGACCGTAATCACCTCTCATTACAATTTTCTGCAACATCTCCTCTGGAAAGAATGCTACAAAAATAGAAAAAAAGGTGATGTTTTCAGAAAATTATTCACAATAATGCCAAATGAGTAAAATTCCTAAGTGTTTAAATGTCAAATAAAAGACAATGCTAACCTGACCTTCTTCAATTTTCATATGGAGCCTTATGAAGTTTGGGTAGAGTGAAGAGAAAGGTACCTTTTATTCCCAAAGGTTTTTAAAACCTGCCTTTAGTAGGCACTCTGTGTCTTCTCTTTGTAATCTCAGGTTTTATAGTCTCCTTTATCAATTGTGAGAGGTGTGGAATGCTAGTTTATATCTTTCAGAAGGGACACCTGGGTCAACAGGTTGAAAGAACTTTGAAAGTTATTTGTATCTTTGCCAGTCATGCATTGTGTGAGAATCGCTGTAGCTAGTGTGTAAACTACCTTTGAATAAGAGGCAGAAAATGGAATTTATCAGGGGACAATGCCCTTTGTTTAGAAGGAGCAACAAAAGATGAATAAAAGGACACAGCCAGTCTTCTGTGCTTAGTGTCCCATTTTTCTAGATAAAAAAGGGGATAATATTCAATCTTGCTTGTGCGCTGAGGCCTTTGGTACTTTAAGGAGATGGAGGAAGAAGGGAAATGAAAAAGAATAGAGCAACCAATATGTTCTTGAACTGTGACTTCTAGCAGCTGCATGTAAAAAAACAACCATTACTTTTTTTTTGAGTGTACTGTGAGGCTTATCCATTATGTGTGCAAACACAATCTGATTAGTATTTGTTATAAGCTCGTCTTGTCTGCTTTTATTATAGACATCACCTTCAGATGTGGGGCCACTGCAGCTATTAAATCAGGAATATTTAGCTATTATTTGTAATAAATGTCAGCAGGGCTGAACTGAAGCCAGCAGGAAATGTTCAGGGCAGAAAACACACTGACATTCATTCATGCAAATTTGCACCAGTGGCAGACTTAATCGCAAAGAGGGAGGGTAGGGCATACAATGCATTTATATTACTGGTTTGGCCAGTTCTCCTTCTTCCTGAATATGAGAGTTATAATGAACAGAAAGCAATCTGCTGACAAATAGTCCCATGTGAAGTACAGGCAGCAAGATTAACTTTCCAAAGCAGGCATGTCTGTGTTTATAGTAAACCACCTTTCCTTCCCTCCACTCTGCCCCAGCCATCTGAGGCAGCTTTGTGGCATCCCTTTTCCTCTCTAAAAGACATGGAGATGTAGCATGCACATAGCTCTTACCTCTTAAAAAAGATCACAGGGGCACTCCGAAGAACATTCCGCGAACTTTGCTGAGTGCTGGACTAGACTTACCCTGTTGTAACCCGAATGCTTACCTCACGCTGGGAAGCTATGGCGATAGGAACTTGGCTCTGATGACTAAGCAACTGTGAGGTGAGGTGGGTGAAGTCGCTCAGTCGTGTCCGACTCTTTGCGACCCCGTGGACTGTAACCTACTAGGCTTCTCCGTCCATGGGATTCTCCAGGCAAGAATACTGGAGTGGATTGCCATTTCCTTCTCCAGGGGATCTTCCCAACCCAGGGATCCAACCCAGGTCTCCTGCATTGGAGGCAGACGCTTTAACCTCTGAGCCACCAGGGAAGCAACTGTAGTTTACCAAAAAAGAGAACATTCAAATCCTTTGTAATCTGCCTCTGTGTAAAGTGAGGTGAAACGGCTCCTACAACCGAATAATCTCAGATAAGACTGTAATCACCATTATTAAACATAGCTATTGCTTGAACCGAGCATCAAGGAGTATCATTTAATTCTCTGAGTGAGTAAAGTTATAAACTTCTGGTTATAAAGCAGAAAAGCATTAGAGCACTTATTTTTGTAGAAAGGTGAGAAAAATACAAGATGAAAGCATACTTCAAAAATTTTCTCATTTACTCATTGTGTGACATTATTATTCCTCAGGAAACAAAAATTGCTGAAAGGAGCTGACAGAAAATATAGGTGACTTCAAAGATACTAGTTCTTCTTATGGTGTTTTAGCTCTATCATTCAAATAAAAACATGAAGAACATGAGATAAAAATATGCTCGATAAAGTTAACACAGAAAGCTTTTACAAGTTGTATACTAGTGTTAATCAAATTTAAGCTAAAGTCTTCTAAAATATTTCATTCATGGAGCTCAAAATAATGCTTCTCTAAAACAGTGTCTGTCTACCCCCATCCCCTCTGCAATCATTTATACACATGTTTATAGAATGTGTATTATAAACTGAAACACTTCTCTTACTAATTCTAATCCTTGATGTGATTATGTTTCTTGCATTATTTTTCTTTGTGTAGGTTTTTAGGAGAGAGCTTACAGAAGTCAAATGGAAAAGGACATTTCTGTTAATGAAGTGAGTGTTGTACTAAATATAGCAACTGAATAGAATGACTTATGCCGTAATGAGGGAAATCAGTCGTGGATCAAGGGAGGTGTTGAACATGGTTTCACCTGTGGGATGTTTGCGGTAACAATGGAGAAAACTAGAGAAGCTGACGCAACGTTGTGACTTCTAACTTTTCAAAGCTGAGCTACTCTTTTGAACAATGTCCTTACAGTATAATTATTGATTCTGTGTCTCATTCTACAGAGGATTTGCTGCAGTTATAGGAACATGTTAAAAAATAAGGGGATGAAAAAAGTCTAAATTAATGGCAACAGTAAATATTTCTTTATAGGGAAGGTCAGTATTAGGCAGGTAGATAACTACACTGCAGATACACAGACTGGCCTTACAGAGGTACTAAAGCTGAGTCAAAATTTTGGCTTTGGGTCTCCTAGTGACCAAAAAAAAAGAGCAATATGATTCTTATGTGATTAGAATTGTTGGAAAGAAGAAATTGTATTAGTACTTTGAGGCAGACAGATTCTGTGGTGGTCCGCATGATTCCTGCCTTCCAGTATTCCTGTCCTAGCTCAGACTCTTCCCCTTGAGTGTGATCAGGATCTGTGACTTCTGACTAAGAAGAGTCTGGCAAAGGTGACAGGACGTGCATGATTATGAGTGAGTGATTACCTTATAGAAAGTTATACCACCCATCTTGCTCAGTTCAGTTGCTCAGTTGTGTTTGACTTTTTGTGACCCCCTAAATCACAGCATGCCAGGCCTCCTTGTCCATCACCAACTCCCGGAGTTCACCCAAACTCATGTCCATCGAGTTGGTGATGCCATCCAGCCATCTCATCCTCTGTTGTCCCCCTTTCCTCCTGCCCCCAATCCCTCCCAGCATCAGAGTTTTTTCCAATGAGTCAGCTCTTCGCATCAGGTGGTCAAAGTATTGGTGTTTCAGCTTCAACATCAGTCCCTCCAATGAATACCCAGGACTGATCTCCTTTAGGATGGACTGGCTGGATCTCCTTGCAGTCCAAGGGACTCTCAAGAGTCTTCTCCAACACCACAGTTCAAAAGCATCAATTCTTCGGCTCTCAGCTTTCTTCACAGCCATCTTGCTAGGACTCTCAAATTCTCTCATTTGCTGACTTTGAAGAAGCAAGATGCCATATTGTGAGCTACCATGAGGAGAAAGCCATTGGAGGAGGAGAAGAGCTCCCAGCAAACTGCCCGTAAGAAGCTCAGCCCCTGAATCTAGCCTCATGAGGAATTGAATGCTGCCATCAAGGGCATGTGTGGGTCATTTTCCATTGAGCCTCAGTTAGGACCACAGCCTTGGCTGATACCATATTGAAGTGCTATGGGACCCTGAGACAGAAGAGTTGCCCAACTTGTTCCTGGACTTCTGACCCATGGAAATTGTGAGATAATAAATATGACTTGTTAAAAGTACTGCATTTGTAGTAATATTGTTGTGCAGCAATAGATAACCAATGGGTAAAGAGAAGAAGAAATCTTCTCCAGTTTCTCTGCTATTTGGATCCTAAAACTGTTCTTTATTACTCATTTATCTTTGGAACTCCCAATTTTTTTTCTCCCAAATCAAATTACCTGTGTCTCCTCCTCCACTTGCAAACATGCTTCCTTTGGCCTAAAGGACAGTTATTTCATATCCCTGTGTCCGCTTCCTTTTCCCTCTTAAAATGGTTCTCTTCTCTACACCCAGGAAAAGGGAACATTTAATCTCTGGAGAGACTACATATTTTTCTACATGTTTACAACATGTTTTTCTCTTTCTAAAAGATTTTGATGCTTCTTTTAAAAATAAACATAGCACAATTCACCAAGTATAAGTATCACACAAAGTTTTATGAGGGAGCTAAAATAGAAAACTCAGACCACACTCATGTGTCAGGCTCTGTTCTAAGTGCTTACATGTTAAGTTTTTACACTAGTAAAAACTTTTTCATGAAAAAAATGGAAGCAGAGAGGTTAAATAACTTTCTCAAAGTCACACATTTAAGTGCAAACTGGAATCCAATTCCAAGTATCCTGTTTCAGAATCCATACTTTTAATCCATGTTTTCCTGCCTCTTTAACGCTATTAGTAGCAGAAGACAGCTATTAGAGCGGGGCAATTGTACATAAAGTCTATTTCCCGGTGGTACTTGCAGTGGATGAAATATGCTACTTATTTTAATTGTGTTAAGAATGCATTTATGAAGTGGCCATGTATCAACCTCCATATAGTAAAAGGGGATTCACAGAATTGTTTTTGAAGCCATCTTCACCTTTCCAGCTGGGCAAGTAGCTCGCATCACGTCCTTACCAGAAGGCTCATTTTAGCTCCAGTCTTGATTAACTTGAATTTTATTTAAAAGGTAGCATTTGCATCTTTTCCCAGTTGGATTATTCTCCTTGAAACCACTAATTTAAGCAGTGCAACCAACTGGTATACCTGTCTTTTAGGATGAATCACCTTTGGCTTCCTTTAGCTATTCCTCCATCTCCACATTCCTTTTTTGTTTGTTGACGTTTTGTACAGTGTGATGATTAATTTCATGTGTCATCTTGGCTGGGCTGTGGTGCCCAGATATGTGATCAAACATTATTTTGGATGTTTCTGTAACAGTTTTTAACATGAGATTAACACTGTTCCTGAAAAAAAAAAAAAAAAATTTATCTCACTCTGTCAAGAGAAAATTCTGCCAGCAGACCACCTTTGACTTGAACTTTAGCATCAGCTCTTCCTGGGTCTCCAGATTGCCATTCTACTCTGCAGATTTTGGAACTGCCAGCCTCCATGATCATGTGATTCAGTTCCTTAAAATAAATCTCCATTTTAATGGTACTGTTTCTCTAGAGAACCCAAGGGCTTCAGGGAAGGTTGGTCTTCCTTTTAGTTAAGAGATGAAAATGAGAGGTTAGAGGCATTCCACTGAGAACATTTTGAGAAATATTGCCTCAGTGGTAAAAGGAGATAAAGGAGAGAAGTTTCGTCCTTTTTACACCCTGGACTTCACCGGCCTGTGTGACACCAGCGCCGGTGCTGGTGAGCTTGGAAGCGGAGAAGAAGAGCCACAGAGACCAAGGCTGTGTGTCCAGGACTGCAGAGCCGGAAGCCGAGACGTTCCAGGTGCTGGAGATACTGCTGAGTGCTGAATTAGCCAACGTAAGAACCCTGAGTTTAAAACTTCTTTACATCCAAGATGCCATTAATAAATGTCTATAATGCTTAATCCTAACTGGATGTTAATGGATGTTGTTAACCACAGCATACATCTCTAGGGATTTGAACAAAGGGACCTAATGTGTAATTATTAGATACTGATTGCAAATCAGGTTACAACCTCTTAAGAATACAAGGTCTAGACAGTTAATATATTGGAATGAAGAATAAGGAGTGATGGGGATTCTAGGGTACTTGAAGAGGGTAGAATCTTCTTTATGGGGTGGCTATCAGCTTCTGTGAATTGTTACCATTTGAATATGCAACCCAAGTACAGTCAGTTTTTTTGAATTTGAAAAATCTATATTTTTCTTTGAGATCTTCCATTTTTTAAATGTTTGTAATTAATTCAGTTAATAAGAAAGAAAACACTAGTGGGTCAGACAATCAAGGTTGAAGGCCTGAGAGTCCACTTGTGAGGCTGTAGTCTGTAATTTCGGACATGAAATATGGTGAATTTATGCCAGATATGGGCTTCCCTGGTCGCTCAGAGGTTAAAGCGTCTGCCTCCAAGGCGGGAGACCTGGGTTCGATCCCTGGGTCAGGAAGATCCCCTGGAGAAGGAAATGGCAATCCACTCCAGTATTCTTGCCTGGAGAATCCCATGGACGGAGAAGCCTAGTAGGTTACAGTCCACGGGGTCGCAAAGAGTCGGACACGACTGAGCGACTTCACCACCTTCACCATGCCAAATATAATTTCTTGTTTCCTTTTATGTTATTTTAAGTATTGATTACCTCTTTCCCTTGTACTAAATAGGTAGCAAGACCAATGATCTCTTAAGGTGTTTCTAGATAGTGGTAATAATATCACATTACCTGAGTACAGAATGCTTATCTTCCCATTTGCTTTAAAGCCTTATGAAACAGTTATGGTTCAAAGTTTATAAGACAGAGGAGTATAGAACTTGTTTTTGTTTTTTTTTTTTTTAGCATCACTTAAAATGATACTACTCAGGATACCATTTCCTCTATTGAAATTTTCTAGGATTTTTTATTTTCATTTTGTTTTGAAACATGCTTACTGAATTAGCAACACAGTCCCTCTAGATTTTAAATTCTAATCAGAGGGATACTTGCAAATTTCTAGGCAGACTCTACCACCATTTATCAGACACTGGGAAGATTATTTAAGCTTTTAAAAGCTCTTTTTTTCCCCAATCAGTGAAATCTGAGAATTAAGAATGGAAATCAGTAACATTCTTTTCATGATATAATGATTCTTGGTTTATAGCAATAGCACACAAACTACATTTTGGGAAGAGCTGATGATACTGTGCTGTCTTTATATTATTCTCTAGCTCAAGAATATTATCTTTTAAATAGCTTGTAATGGGGTCAATCTGTGTGAATCCACCTAAACTCAGACTTTTCAGAGTTCCAATTTGAATAATATTTCGAGGATAATGAGTTCCATGTGTTATGTAATCAACAGGTAATGGAGTACTTCTTTTATTTTTTTTGCAAATATGGATTTTTAAAAGGAACAACAAACATAAAGATATTTACATAACTCGTCCTCATGGGTGAGACTATGACATCCATTCGTAATTTCTTTGCATAATTAAAAAACCTCATTATAGCTCTAAAGATATAGTGAAATGGAAGTAGTGATATTGCTGTTATACATGGCAGTGATGGAAAAAACAGCAGTAGCAATGTCACACCAGCATGATGGTATTTATCAAAAGATGACTTATGCTTTCTCAAGGTAATAGGTTCCCCAAGCACACTCCAAACACATTCTGATTTCTTTTTGATTTACTTGTTTCTCTTTTCAGCCTTTTAGCTAATTATGCCAAATGTTATATATCAATCTTCTATGTGAACAGAACAAATATATGTTAAACAGAAGTTTCTTATTGAATGTACAAAATTCAATGACTGAAAAATATGACCTAAGTTTTTAGGAAAGGAGAATGAAATGGAAATGCTTCCAACACCAAGCCTCAGTGTTCATAATTAATTGAAAATAATCTGGTTTTCATCAGGCATAGCATTCTCACCTGCTTGAGAAGATTTTTTGTTATCTGGAAACTTTGATGTCTTCCACTGTACATTCTACAAGTTTAATGGCCATACTTGTAAAGTAGAATTTTTAAAGAAACCCTGCCCAAATCGGTTTATTGTGAGATTGGATATTTAAAAAACATTTATCCTTTTCTGGAGTTACTTTTTCTATATAAAGGGTTAGGAGATTTTTAGAGTTCCTAGAAGCAGTGGAGATGGAAGTTTTGTGTTTATTAAATCTAAGTTTGAAGCTCCCACACTTAATTTCTCAGCTGGCATTTCTAAACTAGAACATTTATGTTTGTTAAAAATTGATTTTTACCATGGCCAAAGTGTTGATTTATTTTTGTTTGTATTCAGCCATTCTTATGAAGAGAAATGAATTGGAAGTGTTTTTGAGAAATTCATATAGTACATTCACTTTATTTTTTTGGCAGCTGTGATTTCTCTGGCTGTTTGAATATGACTTAGTGACCCCATGTGATTGTGATCTGAAAAGGTCCTTAAATCTTCTGAAGTTGAGGTAGGAAATATATCAGGCCTGATTAAGAAGTCACCTCTGTGCTATATTGATTTGTATAAATTGCTTCTCAAATTATGGACAGCGTGATACACATAAACGTCACTGAGATCGGATTATATTTGGATGAAATTAATACGTTTTGATAGTAGTTATTGTCACAGCTATTTTCTTATACTGTGCCACAAGTAACTGTCCTTTGGTAAATTATTTAAAATGCTAACTTTTATCTTCATTCTTATTGAAGGTATATGTTGAGTGAATTATGCTTATTGTTAGTTACAGATGTCTATCTTTGGTGTGTAACAAACTAGGAGTCTCTCCTGGGTCAGTCTTTCCTGTCCACAGCCATTGCTAAAGAATATGACTTGTGCAGATAATGGACTCCTGCCCTCTTGATTTGGCTGATTGGGAAATAGAGGAATAATTAATGATTAATAAGGGGTGCAAGAACTGAAAGATGTGTGGGATGAGTGATGATCACAAGCCAGAGGTCTGAGGAGGCAGGATTATGAGCAAACAGAAGTTACGAAGAAGAGAAAGATTAGTCTCTAGTTGTATGAATGGAGATAGGTAGCCTCGCTGAGCTAAAGCCAGAACACTGGTGTAAAGATTCTACCATATCACAGGGTTTTTATCGTCTGGGCTCCAGACTGTCCTGGGTTTCTGTAGCCATGGTCATGTATCCTCACAGCATACTTCCTGCTATAAAGTTTGTCTCTATCCCTTTTTTTTAAAATGATTAAATTTATTTGTTTTTAATTGAAGAATAATTGCTTTACAATATTGTGTTGGTTTCTACCAAATGTCAACATGAATCAGCCATACTTATACTGTTTCCCTGTTACTTTCTCCATACATCCCACCCTCTCCTTGACATATAATGATAACTATTTTTTTTTCTAACAACAGAACCAACTCCTTCAGTGAACTAGTTTTTAGCTCCCTATTATTTCCAAGCAAGTGAAATCCTGTACACTTGCGGCAATAGTAGGGGGCTAAAGTGTCTGTCACCCTTCCCTTGATTCTCCCAACTCCCCATCGTCACCAGCTGAGACAGTTCTTTAGAGTCTAGTATCCTCTTCCTATAGTTTAAACTGTCCTGATCTGAAATAAAGATACAAGTTAACCCATAAACAGGTGGTGATAGGAACACGGGGACTTAGACACAAAGAGGCATTTATTTCTCTTGAGTTTGAATCATTATTTCATGATGATTTGTATCATAATTATTTGGCCATGAGACCTCTTCTTCTCAAAGTACTTTCATCCCTCCCATGATCTCACAACATCTGTATTTAACGATAAACTTGACATATCCAGCCTAAACCACTTCCTTGAACCCTGTCTTCTGATCATGCCCTCTGTGTGGCTAGTAGGTGTCTCAGAAAGTAGTGGGAAAAAGAAGTCCTTACACAAATCAGTTGTGCAGCTACCCTAAATGCAAGAGAAACCAAGTCTAGCAGCCAGTAGCATCCAACACTGGTGGCTTTAAATTATAACATTTAAAGACATCACATCAAGCTAATACTGAGTTGAATTTTTTGCTTTTATATACCTTCAGTAAGAATGAAGATAAAAGTTAGCATTTTGAATAATTTACCAAAGGACAGTTACTTGTGGCACAGTATAAGAAAATAGCTGTGACAATAGCTTTGATCATATTTGATTCATGTGTTTTATATTCAGGTAAGGAGTTTATATTTGGATTTATGTTTAAATATTTAACCTACCAGAAACATAATTGAAATTATTACTGGTGATGTATGATGATTTCTATTCCTCTACAATAGAAAGTTTGTCCACGAGAACCATTGACTGACACCATTATTACATGTTGTTAACCCTGTTTTATGTGAGCTGGTAGGTGGCTCAGAGGTAAAGCATCCGCCTGCAATTCAGGAGACCAAGGTTTGATCCCTGAATTGGGAAGATCCCCCTGGAGAAGGAAATAGCAACCCAGTCCAGTATTCTTGCCAGAGAATCCCATGGACCGAGGAGCCTGGTGGGCTACAGTCCATAGGGTTGTAAAGAGTTGGAAACTAGAAAAAAAACTTTTTTTTTTTTAATCAGACACTTTTAGAAAGGGAGCTGTATGTTTTTGCTAAATAAAGCAGGATAAATTGATGAGGCTTTTTTGATGTGTAAAAGAAAAGTGCTCTTTGAAACTGCGTACAAATATATTTCTTACATTCATTTCGTTTTTTACCATCACCATGTTTTAGAAGGTGATGGTGATGATGATAGTGTTTGTTGGGTGTCATTTAGTAATACGATTAGCAAGTTTAAAGGTTAATTTTTGAGATGTCATTAAATGCCACAGCTTCAAAATATACTGATTTGCTGAAGGTATTTGTTTTAACTTATAGCTGATGCACTTATAGAGTGCATGCTTTTGTTGATACTAAAAGACACATTAGTTTACCTTTCTTTCTACCTCTCCCTCATCAATAACTGTGTTATGGCAAAAGGATAGAGATTATGTGTAATTGGAGGAAGCTAAAATTGAGTAGAGAGGAACCAAGGAAATTATAACATAAAACAGAATTTCATTGATAGTGGCAATAAAAAAAATAAACTTCCTCTTGCCACTAATATCACTAGTGATATTAGTTAAGTAATCTCCAGAATTAAACTCAGAAATGATTCAGCTGTTGCATTTTATGTAATTGTGGAGAGGTTGTTTATAGACAAGTATTTCTTAAGCAGCAGCTGTGTTTAAGAGACTGTGAATAGTGCTTTGTACATAAACTTTACCCTCACAAAAGCCTCCAAGGTCTGTGTTCTTACCTTGGTTGTACATACTGTGAAACAGAGAAGCCACGTGGTTAGGTGATGTGACCTGCGTCAGACAAGGTGTAGTGAACTTAGTATTTCAAAAGCCACATTTGTCTTCCTTCCAAGTTCATACTATTGCCATTACATCTCTTTAACAAACATGGGAAACGTGACCATGGAATACCAGCAAAATATAAGACCGATGTTCTTGTAAAATAGTTGTAAAGGTAATTCCTACTGCTAAGTCGCTTCAGTCGTGTCCGACTCTGTGCGACCCCATAGACGTCAGCCCACCAGGCTCCCCCGTCCCTGGGATTCTCCAGGCAAGAACACTGGAGTGGGTTGCCATTGCCTTCTCCAGTGCATGAAAGTGAAAAGTGAAAGTGAAGCCACTCAGTCGTGTCTGACTCTTAGCGACCCCATGGACTGCAGCCCACCAGGCTCCTCTACCCATGGGATTCTCCAGGCAAGAGTACTGGAGTGGGGTGCCATCGCCTTCTCCAAAGGTAATTCCTATTAACACTCTATTAATATTTGGATCCCTGTCCACATTATCGAACCAGGTAAAATAATTAAAGAGAATAACAGCACTTATATATTTGTAATTTCTAGAGTATCAAAAATGATACAATAGTTATTTTTTAGTTGCACTCTTTAGTGTATAAACTATAAGAAAAGTTATGGCAGCTGAAGTATCTGCCTGTCATCTTGAGGTGGTTGTCTTTCAGAATCCTTAATTGTGTATTTAAGGTCTTAAAATATGCAGACCAATGCACGAGGTACATGTTATTTCTAACATTACTGATATTATTATTTCTACTAGTTTCTAAAATTAGAGAATTTTCGGACTAGTAAATAAGACTGTTGGACTCTTTACTATTTCTTGAAATGCTAAAGCTTTTGATCCCATTAGGTCCTGGTTATGAATGTCAAACAATTCCAATATTCAATATAACTGTGCAGCTATCAAGAAAAAGATGATGGTGTGTGTCTAATAAATGATTAATAATTAGAAAACACTACAGCTCCCCCTGATGGTCCTTTACCACTGGCTTTCTAGAGTGTAAATTTAGTACACATTTCTAACAACTAATCCATATTCTTGGCAGGGGAAGGGGGAGGGGAGGTGCTTTTATATCTTAAATTTAAAAAAAAATTTCTTTCTGAAATTTTTATTTTGTACTTACCTATAAATTTATTGGTAAGCTTGTAATTTAAACTCTCTCCAGTTCTCTTTAGAAAGCATATATATTCTCTTTCCACTGAATAATATTGAACTATCTTGCATTAGATAAAAATAAAGGATAATTTAGTTGTTGAATCTATGAGGCCAAAGAAAATTATAATTGGAGAAAAAATTTGTTGAGTGTATTGGTGAGATTTGTCATAGTCTAAGACTTGGCGTGCTGTGATTCATGGGGTCACAAAGAGTCGGACATGACTGAACGATTGAACTGAACTGAACCATGTAGAAATACTACCTTTCAAAGAGTTACCTGAAAGGAATTGTCTTGGTAAGTTTTCTTCAGAATATTGCTTGCTAAATGCTTGACAAATGGGAAAAGGAAAATCAGCAAATGTGCATGTGTTTATAAGTTGATCTTGACAACTAAGAGGAAATAGTGGCTTTTGACTTAGTTATTCATGTCACACAGCAGTGAGTGGGTTGTTATTGTACAACACCAAACAATCTGGGGTAAGATTTGCTGTAATAACATAAACCAACAGGTTTAAGTCTCAGAAATGACCTTTTAAAGGGCAGACATTCAATTTCACAAAAGTGATCAGCGGCAGGCTTGAGGGTAAAATATAAAAATTTAAAATCCTACAATTAGGCAGCTTATTTAAAAACACATGGCGAGAGACACAGATGGTTCATATTAACAA
The DNA here is from genome assembly GCA_006408695.1 of Aepyceros melampus. Taxonomy (NCBI): domain Eukaryota; kingdom Metazoa; phylum Chordata; class Mammalia; order Artiodactyla; family Bovidae; genus Aepyceros; species Aepyceros melampus. The sequence continues at coordinate 151,245 of SJXQ01005180.1, read as the reverse complement.
AAGCAAACAAACAAAAGACTAAAAACAGGACTATAAAATCAGCAATGGTAAGATTTTAACAGATTGGCTCTGAAAAATGTACCTCTTCATCCATCAGCATGTATTGGGAAGTGGAGGTAAAATCCTAAAGGAAATCAGTCATTGAGTATTCACTGGAAGGACTGATGCTGAAGCTATAGCTCCAATACTTTGGCCATCTGATATAAAGAGCTGATTCATTGGAAAAGACCCTCATGCTGGGAAAGACTGAAGGTGGGAAGAGAAGAGGATGACAGAGGATCAGATGGTTGGATGGCGTCACTGACTCAATGGACATGAGTTTGAGCAAGCTCTGGGAGGTAGTGAAGGAAAGGGAAGGCTTGTGTGCTTCATTCCACGGGATCATAAAGAATCAGATGCCACTTAGGGACTGAACAACAACAGCAACATGAAATGTTTTGAAATAGACTTTTAAAAATCTCACCCATGAGTAGATACAAGTGCATACGTAAACTGCTCGGCTTCTGTATGTTCTGAGAGAGAGCTATTCTTCTTTCAGACTCTTCTGCCAAGTTATATAAGATTAAAGTATGGAAAAGTGGTATTTGTTTCCAAGAGTAATTACTGCATTTCCATGATTGAATTTAATGTCAGATAATATTTATGACCATCTGTAGTTCGTGCATGATACTTCATAAAATGCTGTGGGAGTGAGAAGACGGTGGTTTGGATGGGGGAGATGTTTATAAGAAATAATGATTTTTTTTTTTTCTTATGACTATAGTAGTTTGCTGACTCATTTAAAAAGACCCTGATGCTGAGAAAGATTGAAGGCTGGAGGAGAAGGAGACGACAGAGGATGAGATGGTTGGATGGTATCACCAACTCCATGGACATGGTTTTGAGTAAACGCTGGGAGTTGGTGATGGAAGGGAGGCCTGGCTTGCTGTGGTCCATGGGGCCACAAAGAGTAGGACACGACTGAGCGACTGAACTGAACTGAACTGATAGTAGTTTGAGGTAATAGATATTACTAGGGGTGAGGGGAAAGAAATGACAGTGAATATTTGTGTTCCATAAACTATTTATTCTTCATTCCTTTTTTTCATTCCTTTTCCTACCGTTTCTTCTTGTGTTTGTTTCTCCTTTCCTTTTTAATCCTCTTCTTCTTCTTTTTTTAAATATTTCCCAGATACTTACTCACCGAGCCCCAAGTGGTTTGAGTGGAGGAAGTATGTGGTTGAATTGCTTATGGGGCAGTATTTTAGTGTTTCTTTTCCACTGTTCTCAATTCTTTGTCCCGGTGTATCCATCCACCTTTGTGCATGTGTGTGGAAAGGAGAATTTGATGCTTTTGCTAATCGTTGCTAATTGAAGGGTTTAGAACCCTTGACTTTTTCTCACTGGAGGGCCTGAGTGAGGGAAAAGAAGCAGCCTCCTCAATTTCCAGCTAATTGTAAATTTTGGTTTTATGAATGCCCTGGGCATTTAACTGGTGTCCTTCATGGATACTTTCTGTGATAGCATGCAAGGCTGTCAATAGGAAGCTAATCTATTTGATCTCTTAAATAAAGTGAGTGGTTTCAAGGACACCTGCTTATATGGAACACTATTCTATATCAAATTGCTTTTATTAGCTTATTTTATAGATTGAAAAACTGACTGGCATGGAAGGTTTAGTGACTTTCCAGCACAGCCCAGCAAGTCACTAAGATAATGCGGACTTCTGTAACTGAATGTAAAGCCTCACAATCAGGCAATTGTGTATGTGGATTTTTTTTTTTTTTTTTTTGCCAAGGCCTCTTACGGGCTCCATTTTATTTTCTGTGGTTGCTTGTTTCTTTCAGCCGGCCTCACTTCAAAAGCACCAGCTCTCAGAAGCAGCAAGCCACTAGTGGCACTGTTGGCAGCATCTGGCTCGTCGTTGACCTGGAGACCCCAGCTCTCGACAGAGCCCATCCGCACAGACATGCCTGCAATTGACCCACGAAATGCACTCACTCGGCGAGGGTAGTTTTTATCCGATTGAATGACTTGATGGGACAGGGCTAACTAATGTGTACACACAAATCTACACCTTCTTTTTCTTTTTGGAAACTGTGAACTCCACTTGTCAGGATAAAGAATATATATATATATATATATATATATATATTTTTTTTTTTTTTTTCATTTGCAAGCCTTCTCTCCCTGTCTCTGACATCTACACATTTCCCCTCTGCTATATTAGCCCTGAATGAACTGTAAATGGGATAAAGTAGAACTTGGGAAGGGCAGGACGTTCAGTGGGGACCTGGCAGGCAGAGGAGGGGTGTCCTTTTCGCCGCGGACCATCTAATGGCTTGTTCAGTCTGCCAGACGGCTGGTGCACTGATCAGTTCTAGTGCTTGAGACAGGACCATCCCGGCTGCCAGTGCCTCTGTCATACCTCAGGTTGCATTCAGTGCCAGCTTGACAGGGGAGTGTTGGCAAAATTTTTCTAACCTTGGGTACGAAGGCAAAGCAGAACAGTTTGTGATAAATGGATCAGAACCATTTCCTGTCTCCCTTTGGAAGGAATTTTTTTCCCCCTCTTTTTTTCTCAGACAAATGAGGATGAAATAATGAAAGTTTGTTGTGGGGAAAGAGTTGAATCAAAGAATTTCCTTCTGTTTCAATCAATCCTAAGTGCTCTGACATCTGTTTTCCACTGGGAGGGCGGAACTGGGGTTGTCATAGAATAATTAGAGCCTGGTGCCCTGAGCGTTGTGTACACCGTAACCAGATACCACAGGTAGTTAAGCCTGTTTTTGTATCTCTGTGGCAGGGATCCCCCTTCCTGGCGGTCACGGAGACGTGTCTACAGATGTTTTTTGCAGATGTCTCCCAGCAGGGACTCCTTTTACTGACTGCTTGCTCTGATCGCTTGCTTCCTTTCTTCATTCTGTATCTGTCAGTTTCCTTCCAGTGAACTTTTTGCTGCTTTTCTCTCTCTTCTCACACCTGCCCCCTGGTTCCCTCGACTCTAACTTAACTTTGTCCCTTCTTCCTTGCACCTGCAATCTGGCAAGAAGGCCACCTGCTCTCTTCCAAATCTCTTGTCAAAACTCAACTTTTGGGAAATGTTTTCAGTACATTACCATAATAGGTGCATTTCATGAAGGTTAACAGCTGAACATCAAAAGAAGAAAAAAATGCACAAGTAAGTAATAAAAACAGTGCCTTATCTCTAATTTGTCATCCATTAAATGAGAACTATACATTTAATGCCTTTATTTATTTCACAAACTTTTAGTGACTAAAACAGCCCAGAAATCTAGCTTTAGGAAGAAATTCTTCTGACCTGAAATGAAGCAGTATGTGAAAAAGTAAAAGTATATGAAAAAAACAAATAACATCACTAAAAATTAAAAGTTAGCCCATCACTATTGAAGCTGTATTTTTTCCTACTAATATGATTACCACGAGGCACTACTATTATACTAGGGAGAATAAGAAAGTCTAATAAAAACTGTTGGACCAAATAAGATATCTTGTCAATAGTCAGACAACCTATCTTGTCAATAGGTTGTTTTCTAAAATATAATATATACAATATTTTAAATTTGTTTAAATACCCTGGAAAAGTATTTTCCCTATGCTTTATGTACTTCTATTTATCCTCTAGATTTTTCTACAAAAATTCTTGTTTTCCCATCCTTGATTCTCATGCTATAGCTTGATTCCATTCTTTGTACTTCTGTACCCTCAAATTGCACTAGCATGGAGTTTTAAACAAATGTCTTTAAAATTGTAATTTATGTTAGATTTTATAGTCAAAGATAATCTGCATAAACAGCAAAGCTTTAGTATATATTGCTTTTATTTCTTTTAGCAGATGACATAGAATTAAGATGGATAGAAGAATGCTTGGGAATCATTTACCTTTAATTGTTCGGATATCCTATCTCTACATCTCTAACTGATGTCAGAACCTAAAAAGTTAGGGAAAATACACACCTTGCTAAAGACAAGAGAGCACACACCGTGCTGGAACACAAAACTTTTGCACAGATGTGGAGAAAGTGTTCCAGCTAACTAGCTCTCATAATCGAGAAACAGATTATTTAAAAACAGCAACAGAAAAAGACGATCCAAAAGTACGTCCTCAGCTTCTTAGAGAAAATTTAAAGTAGAAGCAGAGAGAGATAAATGGGAGGAATACAGAGAGGCATTAAATTTTTCTTTGAGTTAATTCTTATTTTTGTTAGGAGATGCCTTTGTAATAACAATAAATTGATTGACTCTTATTGCTTTAATGAATGAAAATCACAATTATTTAGAAAACATTCCATGTATGGAAGAGTTCTTTTGGTAATTGTATTTTTGTGTTGGAATATGTTTGGAGAGTGCTTGGATTTGCAAACTCTTTGGATATCTAACCATTTCCCGTGCCACAGTATCTGACAATATGTTGCAGACAACATCTGTGAATTAGTGACTATCCCCCCATTTGCAGTTTTGATGCTTGAGGATAGAAGAGAAGCTAAAATGATTTATAACAATTTTATGTACCTATGATTTTTCTTGGGTGGAGGGCAAATGCTTAACTACATAATTGAGTGACTTCATTTAGGGAAGAGAAATTAGCACACTTTATAAAAGAAAAGACTATTCCTCAGGCAAACAAACCTTTAATGAAAATTCGTTGAAACTTTTTAGAAAGTACTTTAAAAAGTATTTTTTTAAATAGGTACTTTAAACATCCTTGGGTGGAAATGTGCTCACTTTCAGGCATAGGCTCCTCTCTGGCATCATTATATGAACACTACAGGACCATCAGAGCCACTCTGAGGGGAACAGACTTGAGCTGAATAAAGTGAACATGTATCTCTACTCTAGGGAAAATTTTGTTTAAAATCAGATATTTTTATGCTTTACTGGCATAAAACAAAATTTCAAAGTCTGTGTCTCCCGTGAGTTTCTTTACATGGTTTCCCCCTACACTGTACTTTGATTTTTTTCACTGTAAGTAGTAACTGTATATTTGCATAAATTAGAGTTTTCTGTATTTATTCTGCAAACCCAGATTTAGATATGACACAGTAAAGGAATGAATATTGATTAATATACATTAGCTGCTCAGATGGAGAATCATTTTGTGTGTGTGTGTGTGTGTGTGTGTGTGCGCGCGCGCGCGCGCGCACATGCACACACGCACGCCCATGACTGCTCTATTTTCCTAAACGTATTTACAGAGAAAATGTATTTACACCACCCTTATGGCAGAAAGTGAAGAAGAACTAAAGAGCCTCTTGATGAAAGTGAAAGAGGAGAGTGAAAAAGTTGGCTTAAAGCTCAACATTCAGAAAACTAAGATCATGGCATCCAGTCCCATCACTTCATGGCAAATAGATGAGGAAACAGTTAAAACAATGGCAGACTTTATTTTCCTGGGCTCCAAAATCACTGCGGATGGTGATTGCAGCCATGAAATTAAAAGATGCTTACTGCTTGGAAGGAAAATTATGGCCAACCTAGACAGCATATTAAAAAGCAGAGACATTACTTGGCCAACAAAGGTCCGTCTAGTCAAGGCTATGGTTTTTCCAGTGGTCATGTATGGATGTGAGAGTTGGACTGTGAAGAAAGCTGAGCGCTGAAGAATTGATGCTTTTGAACTGTGGTGTTGCAGAAGACTCTTGAGAGTCCCTTGGACTGCAAGGAGATCCAACCAGTCCATTCTGAAGGAGATCAGCCCTGGGTGTTCATTGGAAGGACTGCTGCTGAAGCCAAAACTCCAATACTTTGGCCATCTGATGTGAAGAGCTGACTCATTTGGAAAGACTCTGATACTGGGAAAGATTTAGGGCAGGAGGAGAAGGGGATGACAGAGGATGAGATGGTTGGATGGCATCACCGACTCGATGGGCATGGGTTTGGGTGGACTCTGGGAGTTAGTAATGGACAGGGAGGCCTGGCATGCTGCAGTTCATGGGGTTGCAAAGAGTCGGACAGGACTGAGCAACTGAACTGAACTGATTTTCAGAGAAAACAATCCCAAATGTGTGTAATAATTTGCTAAAATAAAAAGAGAGGACTCCAGGTATAAAGAAGTGTTCACTTGCAGTAAATAGTCAGAGACTCTAGTCACAGATTACTTTATGATTGCATTAAGTTTGAACATTAATTCAATATTGATTCAGTAATGATTGAACAAGATAGTACAAAATGGAAGAATTAAAACAAGTGGGCTGCAACCCATTTCTCTTCTGATAAGTAACTACCAGAGTACCAGACTGGCTGATTCTCTTGCAGTGAGAGGAAGCCGGGGACCAACTTCAGTATTATCATAGACATGCTGAGAAGCCTCCTGCTGACATTACTAGCAGGAGAGTCCTTACCTATGCAGTGCTAGGAAGCTTGACGTCTTTGTTTTCAGATTACTGAAGGCACACAAATGCAGAGTCTGTGGACTTACAGGGCATCCTCTCTGAGTTCTCAAATTACCCTGAGTCAGAAAGTTTCTGGGATTTAGAAAGAAAGGGCTGGTAGAGCTGCCTGTGGTATCCCACAATTCTCCCTGCTTCGCCTTTGCCTCCTGATTCTGGGTGAGATCTCTAATTCGTTCAAGGGTGATTTGACAATCTAGACTTTTGTGTCAGTTCAAAAATATTTTCATTTGTTAAATAGCTAAATTGGACAGCACGTAGTAGTTTTACATACATCCATTATCTCCCTGGGCTGTCTCAAGGGCTGGTTCATGGCCCTCATTTTACAGAGGAGATAACTGAAGCTCAGAGCGGTTACTAATTTGTCTTAAATTACACAGTAAGTGGCAGAGACTGGCACCATGCTAGGTCCCTTGAGGGCAAATGAAAATATAAAACCTCGGCTCTGTTTTCTGCAGTAATCCCCTACTCTCCCTACAGACGGTGTTCCTGGTCCCTGCCGATGACACATCAGACTTTTCATGAAAAAGAAACATGAATATAATGTTACAACAGTAGCAGCAAAAAGGCTATTTTTACTCAGCTATTAAAAAGAATACATTTGAATCAGTTCTAATGAGGTGGATGACGCTGGAGCCGATTATACAGAGTGAAGTAAGCCAGAAAGAAAAACACCAATACAGTATACTCACACATATATATGGAATTTAGAAAGATGGTAATGATAAACCTGTACGCAAGACAGCAAAAGAGACACAGATGTATAGAACGGCCTTTTGGACTCTGTAGGAGAAGGAGAGGGTGGGATTGGTTGGCAGAGTGGCAATGTAACATCTGTGAAATCATAAGTGTAACGAATCGCCAGTCCAGGTTTGATGCAGGATGCAGGGTGCTTGGGACTGACGCATGGGGATAATCCAGAGAGAGGGTGTGAGGCGGGAGGGGGGAGGTGGGGGTCGGGATTGGGAGATCATGTACACTCGTGGCTGATCCATGTCGATGTGTAGCAAAACAAATACAGTATTGTAAAGCAAAACAAACTAAAAAAATAAAAAATTAAAAAAAAAAATAAATCCTTGTATTAAAAAAGTCTTGTTGAGAAGAAGGTTTAAGTGGAGAGGAGACTGAGAATACTGTGTAATTTCAGGGAATTTGAGAAAATTTGAATTTTGAGTAGTTAAAGACTAACTAAAAAGTGGCCAACCTCACTTATATTCTGAGACATATGAGAGGTTAGAAGTGCTTAAATGGAGGTTCGAAATCATTTTATGCCATCTCCTTGGTAGAGGTGTAAGTCTCAGTTTACAAAATCAGGTGTGCTGGAAATGTAACTGCATTTTATTACTTATTTTAACCTACTCCAAGCCTCCCTTTTTTACTGGATAATAGAAAATCTAAGTCAATGGAGTTTTCATCTCTCCCTGGCGTGAGTCTGAGTGCTAGGGGACTTTGAAGAGTCCAGGTGATGTGTTAAGATTGGAGCCTTTTGGTGCTCAATATTTGCCGATCTGTACCTCATCTCATTGGGTCATTGATCTTTGCATTTTTCCCCAAGATCATTACTATGCCTGTGCCATCTTGCTTTTGGCTAAGAGGTCTCTTCAGGGTCAGCTGAGTCCCGATCTGAGTCTCCATTTTTTCCCTTTCCGAATCATTCTGGTCAACAGCAGAAACTACAAGATGATCTGAGGTCGAAGCTGGTGGGTTCAGGCAGCCTTTGCTCTTGTGCTGTGTCTCGTAAGCAGGGAAATTCTGAGGTCTTTCCACCTCTCTGAGCTCTTCTGGCAAGCGACGTAGTTCTCTATAATCTAGACTTCCTCACAGTTCTTTGGAATTGGTTTATCCCCTTCTGTCTATCTGGTCCAAATTAAAGGGCGTGGTTAGTGTACAGGTAACTCTCTTAGGGACACATCAGTGTCTCAGCTATCTTTGCTTCTCCTCTTCATGGAGATAGAAAGCTTTACTTTCATCTTTTATATTCTTTTTTCACCTTAGATTTTTGACACTTCAAAGCTTATTCTATGTAGTTCTGCTCTCCCAAACTTTGCATGTATGCCAAATGTTTAGCTGCCGAAATGGGAAAAGTTTTAAGAAGTAACATAAAGTAGAAGAAATATCACAATTAGTATTTTTTTTACCACCTCTCAAGTAAGATGAGAAATAAGAGCTGTGCAGATGAAAGAAGGGAGTGAAGTCAAGAGGCAGAGCCAAGACTGGTAGATAGAGAGTTCAACTTTCTTTTCTTCCATGGTGACATCCCATTCAGACTCCAAGGACAAGAGACTAGGAATAATGGCTAAGTTTTATTTAGGGCTTCCTCTGTTTGGAACTCCTCTAACAAGTATTTGTGAACTGTCTACTGAATACTCACAACAGCTCTAGGAGATATGTATATATTCTTCATTTTATAGGTAAGGGAACTTATCTATAAATGAAGCACAATGAAAAATACTGAGATAAACAAATAGAGACAGCACCTTCCTCCTGTGATACGATACTAAGATGATTGTGTAGACGACATTATTGTTCTAGTCATATGTTATATCATAACAAGCAGGAAAACATCCTACAGAGTTTCTATTGCTCAGAGATTTGGGAGCATCTTAGCTAGGGATTCTGACTCAAAGTTTTTCAGCAAATTGCATTTATGGAGTAGGCTTGGTCTGCAATCACCTGACGCCTCGACTGGGACTGGTGAATCTGCATCTCGGGTGGGTTACTCACATGGTTGGCCGGGTTGTTCAGGCTCCTGGCAGGGGACCTCAGTCCTTTGCCTTCTGGACCTTTCCCAGAGCTGCCTGAGTTGTTTCCTCCTTGCATGTTAGTCGGCTTCCAGAAGAGTGGTTGGAAAGGGAGAGAGAGCAGGAGAAAGAGAGAGAGAGACCTTATATGCCCTCGGCTTGAAGTCACACTCTGTTACCTCTGCCGTGTTTATCTGTTAATATGCTAGTTTCATTTCTCTTGTTAGAAGGCAGTCACCAAGTCCAGCTCATATTCTAGAGCAAAGCAATTATAGTCTCTACTGATTCTTTTTTTTAACTGAAGTATGATTGATTTACAATATTGTGTCAGTTGCAGATGTCCAGCAAAGTGATTTGGAGATATAAATTATATTTTCAGATTATTTTCTATTTTAGGTTATTACAAAATACTGAATATAAATCTTCACCTTTTAAAAGGAGGCATGTTGATGTGGAGGCAGGTTTTAAAATCACCACAAGGGTATTCCACATTCATGAATGTTATAATTTAGTCCAGTTTGACTTTTAAATTGCTCTTTACACTTAACATGTGATAAAATAGTCTCCTCATAAAGAAACACGTCCAAGGCAGAATTGAATCTGCTTACACTTTGTGCCAGAACTATGTGTATAAAACAATCATAGATTTGATGTTTACCTCACTGGACTTGGGAAGATAATTTTTAATTTATAAATATGACAGATTTCTATGAATTGTGCTTTTGTTTGTGTCTCTTCATGATATGTTTTCAATTTTTCCCTCATTTTATTGAAGCTAGTCTCAGTGATACATTCCCTGGATTTAAATCCCAGCCTCGCCAGTTATTAGTTTTGTGATCTTGGACATATTGATAATATAAGTCTCAATTTCTTCCTCTGAGCTAATACTAGATAGAGTACATGTAATATGGTTGTGATGATTATGTGATATAATTTCATGTAAATTATTTATTGTATTGCTTATAAAGAAAGCTGAGTGCCAAAAAATTGATGCTTTTGAACTGTGGTGTTGGAGAAGACTCTTGAGAGTCCCTTGGACTGCAAGGAGATCCAAGCAGTCCATCCTAAAGGAAATCAGTCCTGAATATTCATTGGAAGGACTGATGTTGAAGGTGAAACTCCAATACTTTGGCCACCTGATGTGAAGAGCTGACTCACTGGAAAAGAATATGGTTGTGATGATTATGTGATATAATTTCATGTAAATTATTTATTGTATTGCTTATAAAGAAAGCTGAGTGCCAAAAAATTGATGCTTTTGAACTGTGGTGTTGGAGAAGACTCTTGAGAGTCCCTTGGACTGCAAGGAGATCCAAGCAGTCCATCCTAAAGGAAATCAGTCCTGAATATTCATTGGAAGGACTGATGTTGAAGGTGAAACTCCAATACTTTGGCCACCTGATGTGAAGAGCTGACTCACTGGAAAAGACCCAGATGCTGGGAAAGATTGAAGGTGGGAGGAGAAGGGGATGACAGAGGGTAATGTGGTTGGATGGCATCACTAGCTCAATGGACAAGAGTTTGGTGAACTCCGGGAGTTGGTGATGTACAGGGAGGCCTGGTGTCAAGAGTCGGACATGATGGAGTGACAGAACTCAACTGAACTTGACATATAATTATCAATTTAGTTTATTGTATTTTTTAAATTGAAGCCTAGTTGATTTATGATATTGTGTTAGTTTCAGGTGTACAGCAGACAGTGATTCCATTATACGTGTGAGTGTGTATTGCTTTTCAGATTCTTCTACATTATTGGTTATTACAAGATATTGAATATAGTTTCTTGTGTGATACAGTAGGTCCTTGTTGTTTTTCTCTATTTTACATTTAGTAGTATATATCTGTTAATCTCAAACTCTTAATTTATCCCTTCCCCACCCCTTTGTTGTTTTTCTAATCATCTCATAACACAACTGGTCGTCTCATAATACAACTGGCATAATGTCTGCCAAAAGATACATTGATACTGCCTTTTTAAAAAATATTGAAACGAAAGATAATATGATACCACCAACCTTTTTATTATGGGTGTTACAATAATTAAAAAGTGCCCCCTTTTTACGAATGAAGCTTTAGATCAATCGGTTATCAGACACCTGACTTTCAAGCACCTGATTTTCAGATAATTTATCCATATTTTCATAGAGTCAGGCCAAATGATTTAATTGACTTCACCATGCCCCTTTAAGGTCACTTGGTTAATGGCAGCAAAACACTTTCAATTGTGGCAGAGTCACAAGTCAGACTTCCCAGGCCACCCCAGCTTTATTGAGAGTTTGCCTCTTGTTCTCTCTTCTCAGCCTCTTCTCCATTAAGTGGGTCTCAGATGACTGTGTTATCAATCACTGGCTGCAACTGTTCTCTGTGCTGAACAATATGCTCAGAAAATCATATATTTTCCTTCATGATGCCGTTCTGTAGTTGTTTTCATTGTACATGATTAGCAGAGCAATATGCAAGTTTCTATGCTGAGAAGTGGAATGTTACCAACACATGGAACTGAGTCTTTTTTATAAATTCAGGAATTTTTCAAAGTGGTTAGTTCTCACACTTTTTAAGATGATGGTTCTTGAATTGACTCTCAGGAAAGTAAATAATTTAATTATCTGAATTCACATGTGTGGGCTAGTCTTTCTTATGACGAACATCACTGTCTGATGATAGCATTGGAATATTCTGTTGTATGGGATGTGATAAATCAACTAGCTGTCTTTGAAGGCATGGTATGATGGACGTGACAGTCTGCAGAAGATTCCGTCAGGTGATTTGGCTTCAGTTCACCTCTACCAGCCCAGTTCAGTGCATAGAACTACATACCTCTTTAGTATATAAATGGGTATTACTGTCCATAATGGGCTGTGCCGCTTTTTCCATACCAGCTACTTTCTCAGGGTAAGTCGTGGGAGGGAAGAAGACTTTTGAAAACTTTTTCCTTGGGCTGTCCTATAGAGATTCTTAATTCTGAATGTGAGTCAGAATCACCTACTGGGCTTCAAAAAATCCAGATGCCAAGACTCCATCTTAGACTTAGTAAGTTATTGATAGCAAACCTAAAGGTAGGGAACAAGGATATATAAATTAAAAAATCTCCGTGGTTCATTGTTATGTACTTTTAAATTTAACAGTAATCACATACGCTGAAGTTTTATTGGGAAAAAAATACCAGCAGTCACTTTGCAATTTTCTTTTACCGAAAGCAAAAACTAGGAATTAATATAGTATCCAGCAACAAACTCTGACATGGGTGGGAATTTTTGCAGAGATTCAAAGCCAAATTGAGAGAAATAAGGAACCTCTCTATTCCCATAGCTTGGGTTAGAGTAATTCCTTGGAAAAGCTCAGCTCTTCCAGGAAATCTAGTAAATCAATTCTGGGCTGTATTTCACTTTTAATTGTGACAAACTGATTAACATTCCAATTTTTTTGTCCTCATGTTTGAGTTTATAGACAAATCATGTTTGATTCAAAATAAGGTTGTAAATGATTGTATTTTTGTGATAATTTAAACATTCTGTTTAGAATCTACTGGATTTTATAATCTTGCATGTGTTATTTGGTAATCTCAAGATTTAAAGTCTCAGGATGAATTCTCTGTTACAGTCGTCTTACTTCAATTGTAATTCTTGAGGATAGTTACCATGCTTGCTCAAATTTTGTTGATTTAGCTCACTATTTTGTCTCTACCTCCAGTGTAGCACAGTGTCTGGCACATGTTTGGATGTTAATATCTATCAAGTGATGAAGTCTTCCAAATCTACTCTGCTTTTATGGTTATTCTGCTTCTTCTTTGTTGCCCTCTAGTCACGCGGTCATGTCTGACTCTTTGTGACCCCATGGACTTCAGCATGGTAGGCTTCCCTTTTCCTCACGGTCTCCCGGAATTTGCTGAAACTCATGTTTATTGAGTTGGTGATGATGCTAATGATCCCATCCTTTGTCAGCCCCTTCTCCTCCCGCCTTCAATCTTTCCCAGCAGCAGTCTTTTCCAGTGAGTTGGCTCTTCGCAGCAGGTGGCCAAAGTATTGGAGCTTCAACTTCAGCATCAGTCCTTCCAATGAATATTCAGGGTTGATTTTCTGAATATTCTGATTGACTGATTTGATCTCCCTGCCATCCAAGTGTCTCTCAAGAGTCTTTTCCAATGCCATAGTTTGAAAGCATCTGTTCTTCAGAGCTCAGCTTTCTTTATGGTCAAACTCTCACATTCATACATGACCACTGGAAAAGCCATAGCTTTGACTAAACAGACCTTTGTCAGCAAAGTGATATCTTTTTAATAAGCAGTCTAGGTTTGTAATGGTATTCCTTTCAGTTAGCAAGCGTCTTTTAATTTCATGGCTGCAGTCCCCATCTGCAGTGATTTTGGAGCCCAAGAAAATAAAACTTGTTGCTGTTTCCACATTTTCCTCGTCTATCTGCTCTGAAGTGATGGGACTGGATGCCATGCCCTTCGTATTTTGAATGTTGAGTCTTAAGCCAGCTTTTTCACTCCTCTTTCGCCCTTATTAAGGGGCTCTTAGTTCTTCCGGCCTGATAGGAATGCATGACATGCTTTATTACAGGAGGTTGTTTTTTTCCTTGTCACACCTGCTATGACTATCTGGTACTTTGGGAGCATGAAGGAACATGCCACTGAGAACGGAGCCCCTCGCTCTGCTCGCTTTGCTGTTTCACATGACACCACCTCTCAGAGATGTAGTTTTAAGCATTCAGCTTGATATGTTAATTGGTGTGTATTTATGAACTGCACAAATTCCTTAAAGTCATCACCAGCCTGCTCCTTAAAATACAATGCGTCATTTTGCCCTTACCTTTTCTGGTGCCAGAATAAATTTATGTTACTCTGGAAAAACATTTTGCCTTTTGTGAAAGATGGTTTGGGAGAATTAAATGGGTGCAAGGTGAAGGAAAGTGACAATAAACATTACTTTTGGAACGCTTGTCTTTAAAAACTAGTTTTTCAGTAGAAAATGAGACACTTTATATTCCTTAATGGTAGAATATATGTAGTTTTTTATAATTTTTAAATGATTTTCATATATTGTCATGGTTAATATCTTTAATGTTTAATATGTTTAATATCATTTAATCTTAAAATAACCACAGATAAACATAAACCTTACATTCAAAAGAAGAAACAATGGAGAAAGCATTGTGACTTCATTACAGCCATTCATAGTTTTAATAGGAGTAAGTAAAGTCACTCAGTCTTGTCAGACTCTTTGTGACCCCATGGACTGCAGCCCACCAGGTTCCTCAGTCCATGAGATTCTCCAAGCAAGAATACTGGAGTGGGTTGCCATTTCCTTCTCCAGGGGATCTTCCCGACCCAGGGATTGAACCCGGGTCTCCCACATTTGAGGCAGACGCTTTAACCTCTGAGCCACCAGGGAAGTCCTATTTTAATAGGAAGGGAAGGTGAAGTCGCTCAGTCGTGTCCGACTCTTTGTGACCCCATGGACTGAAGCCCACCAGGCTCCTCAGTCCATGGAATTCTCCAGGCAAGAGTACTGGAGTGGGTTGCCATTTTCTTCTCCAGAGGATCTTCCCAACCCAGGGATGGAACCCAGGTCTCCCGTACTGCAGGCAGACGCTTTAACCTCTGAGCCACCAGGGAAGCCCATAGTTTTAATAATATCTATTATTTAATAGCATTCTTTCCTGGAGAATTCCATGGACAGAGGAGCCTGGTGGGCCACTGTCCATGGGATAACAAAGAATCGGACACAACTGAGCGGTATGGTTTTCAATCAACCAGTAAGGTAATTGCTCTAAGCCTCACTTGCCCCATTCATAATACCTACTTTTGGGAGTTTGTAAAAGTAAGTGAGAAAATATATAAAGCAATCAGTAGAGCTCCTGATGCACTGTGCATCTGATTGCTTTATATAGGTATTATGGTATTTAAGTAGGTATTATGAATGGGGAAAGTGAGGCTTAGAGCAATTACCTTACTGGTTGATTGAAAACCATACCGCTCAGTTGTGTCCGATTCTTTGTTATCCCATGGACAGTGGCCCACC
Organism: Aepyceros melampus; assembly: GCA_006408695.1. NCBI lineage: Eukaryota > Metazoa > Chordata > Mammalia > Artiodactyla > Bovidae > Aepyceros > Aepyceros melampus. The sequence goes on along the minus strand of SJXQ01005180.1, from coordinate 136,092 downwards.
AGGCTCCTCTGTCCATGGAATTCTCCAGGAAAGAATACTAGCCTGGGTAGCCATTCCCTTCTCCAGGGCATCTTCCTGACCCAGGGACTGAACCCAGGTCCCCTGCACTGCAGGCAGATTCTTTACCAACTGAGCCACCAGGGAGGCCCAAATGGCACAGTAAGTATGTGAAATCAGCCTCAAATCTATTGGAGCTGAAAGTTTTTGTTCGTAACCACAATAACATGCTTTGAAGTGTTCATGAAACTTTCCTAGTAATGAATAGGAGAAGGGAATGGCTACCCAGGCTAGTATTCTTTCCTGGAGAATTCCATGGACAGAGGAGCCTGGTGGGCCACTGTCCATGGGATAACAAAGAATCGGACACAACTGAGCGGTATGGTTTTCAATCAACCAGTAAGGTAATTGCTCTAAGCCTCACTTGCCCCATTCATAATACCTACTTTTGGGAGTTTGTAAAAGTAAGTGAGAAAATATATAAAGCAATCAGTAGAGCTCTGATGCACTGTGCATCTGATTGCTTTATATAGGTATTATGGTATTTAAGTAGGTATTATGAATGGGGAAAGTGAGGCTTAGAGCAATTACCTTACTGGTTGATTGAAAACCATACCGCTCAGTTGTGTCCGATTCTTTGTTATCCCATGGACAGTGGCCCACCAGGCTCCTCTGTCCATGGAATTCTCCAGGAAAGAATACTAGCCTGGGTAGCCATTCCCTTCTCCAGGGCATCTTCCTGACCCAGGGACTGAACCCAGGTCCCCTGCACTGCAGGCAGATTCTTTACCAACTGAGCCACCAGGGAGGCCCAAATGGCACAGTAAGTATGTGAAATCAGCCTCAAATCTATTGGAGCTGAAAGTTTTTGTTCGTAACCACAATAACATGCTTTGAAGTGTTCATGAAACTTTCCTAGTAATGAATTAATTTCCTCCATTATATTTAATATCATGCTTTCATTTTATCACAGCTACTATAGACCCCAAATCAATGAAGACAATGTAGATGTACTGGCCATATTTATGAACTTCAGATTTGTTTTAAACTACATAAAGCTGTTTAAAATTTATACAATAATGTACAATGAATTTTATTAATGATGCTAAAATAATTATTATTTGATTTGATTTTACAGTTTTACTGCTCTCTAGTTTGCAAAAACAGTTTGACTGTTGTTTACAGTGAGATTTATTGTTTTATAATCTATAATACTCAGAGGACAAATATTCAAGTATCCCATGCATACCATTATTCACAGATGTACTCTAAAGAAATCCTTTCAGATTATGGTGATTTAATAGTGCATTAGAAAATTCACAGAAAAGCATAGCCATGGAAAGGCCAAATAGGCTGGCTTTGAGAAAAATCCATCTTTTTTTGTTTTACACAGACCCTCACAGTCACTCCTTGCCCACTGTATGGCTGAATTTGCAGTGCTTCTGTAAACGTGCTGTTTCTCTTTGTCCAGTTTACTGGCCAGACGACTGTGTCATAAAACCAGCAGTACTAATTAGCACCCGTTTGGCAGCTTCAGTCCAGTGGTGAGGACTTGAGTGGCTATAAATACTGTAATACTTTCTCACCTGTGAAAGCAGCTCTTCTAAAGACAAAGAAGAAAGCACGGCAGGTGAGAAGGCTGCATTATTGCCACCTGAGCTGTTCCTTTCTCTGGACAATTTCAAGCTTTAGCATCTGTTCTGAACGCTGCATTTATTAAACTAAATAACAAAATACATTCATCTGTATATAATAGCCCTCCCAGGGGAAAGAGGTGGGATTTCCCTCTTTTTTTTTTATTTTTAAAAAGTGAAACACAGTTGACAGAGTCTCATGTCTGTTTAATATCAAGAAAAGCTGCCTGGGAAATAGGAAAGGGAATGTATTAGGAAAGATTTTTCCCCTCTTTGACCATGGTCAGAGGATATTCTGAGGATATGCTTATGTGTATTCTCCTACAATTTTTAATTACTGGGTTTAATTGTTGGCAGGTGGATAAGAGTTGTGTTACATGTTATGTTTAATTGTTTATCCTTTGCTCTTTGTTGGAAATTGAATGCATTAGTTTGAAAATGATACTCAAGAGGTCTGTTGTGGTAATGTGTTCTTTTTCCTGCTAGAGGACAAAATAAATTCAGGTTATAAAGTTCTACTTCTTGCAAGGTCAAAACTTCCTTCACAAATAGAAATCACGTGACTGCCAAGGCATATGTAGGTCCCACACTTAACATTCTTAATGAAAGTAAAAAATGGGATGAAAATATAGCCATTTTTACATGAATAGAAAAGTCTTTTTCTGAAACCAATATATAGAAAGCATCAGTAAATATTCCAGCTTTCCTCTCTCTCTTATCTCAGCTACAACTTAGACTTTCTTTATCTTATCTTCCCCTCTTTCCCCTCAGCCTCCTAAGGACTTCATCTAGAATAAAGTCTATTAATTAGCACTTCCTTGCTCTAAAGCCTGAATTATCTGTAGACTCTAACCTCTAGGAGGCTGTGGAGCTCAAAGCAGGTGCTTGACTTTTAGAAAAGGACTGAAAAGTGAAAAAGGCTAAACGGTTTTGGAGAGTAAAAACAGGCTGGTTATAGATTGTAACCAGTAAAAACATCGTGAAAGATGTGATTCTAGATTATAAATAATCGTGAAGTGTTGGAGGTAGTGGAAGGTAACACTTAAACAAGATCAGAAGGCCAGGGGGTAAGAGTGGGGAATAGCACTTACAAAAGATGAGAAATAATTTTGTGAGCCCCGGAAGAAAATGTGTTCTGAAGAGGTCAGGGAAACATTCAGAAAATGAGGGTAAGAGTGTTCAGTCAGTACTTGCTGGTCTTGTACCTACTTGAATGCCCAGGGTGAATATCCCATGATCTGCAGCTACATTATTTTTCATATGACTCATGATTATACATTTATGATCCATTCATGATGACTGACTCACCTGTCCAGTATCTGTCTAAGTGATAAATGAGAGCTTAACCCTTTGTGAAATTGCACCTGAAGTGTGAAATGCAACAAAACTACAGAGTGGTTTGAATTACTACTTTGACAAAAAATGCCTTTCATACAGCTGAGCAAAGCGAGAAGTGCTGTTATTTCATTTGCAAATAACTTCTAACTCTGGGTTTTATGAACCCAACAGAAACGTTTAGTTTGCCTGCAAAATACTTATTTATTATTAGTGATTTGGATTGCTAACCTATTGTAAAGCGTCTAGTTTGTTTTTTATAAGAAAAAAACTTAGATCATCTAACTAGATTTTTTTCTGTCCAGCCAACACTGATCATTAATTCACATTCTCACATAGTTCATCTCATTCAGTTTGAAATGACTCAAACTGATTCCTTTGGTGTCTGCCTCCATTATCTTTAAGGAACGTCTGTATATTGTGCTTCATTTTAAGACATTATTTATTGACTTTTCATGAGTAAAGGTAAGGATTTAGTTTATTTTACCTATCACACGTGCTTGTTATCATTCCTCCATGTTCCCCAAATATTATGGTATAAATTTAGGCATTTTCTCTCATTTTTTTCCTTTTTTTGATTTATTATTCCTAGAATATAATATAAGCATTCTCACACTGGACAAAAGGGGAAAAAAATCTCAGAACATTTACAAATGCAGCTGCCCCTCTATATAACTCTGGTTGTTTAATATTCACCTAACCTTACATTTTTACCCTAGATATATATATATATATATATATATATATATATATATTTTTTTTACATGTTTTGATCTACTCTATTTTTGGAGTAGCATTAAAAGGAAAGGTGAGTTGGTTTCAAGATAGCTCAGACAAGGCTAAGAAATCTAGTACAATTCTTCTAGCATAAAGAAACAAGTTGCAAAAATGATAATTGCCAGCAACTCAAGAGGAAAAAAAAAGTTTAGATCTTAAACATAACACCCGTAGTATGCAGAAATCAGTAATAACATATTATTTTTGAAATGAGATTTTACTTAATGGATGTCAACAAGAATTTAATCCCTATATTTCACTGAAATTTTTTTCATCCATTTGAATACATAAGTATTTTTTTTTCTTAATTTGTGGTTCAAAAAGATATTGCAGGCATTAGAACAGCTGCCAATGTTTTAAATTATGATGTACAATAAGTAGAATTGCACTGAGTATTTAAAAGGAAAGAAAAAAAGAAATGCATACACCTTTAAAATATTAAACTGTTCATAAAAAATCATTCTTCTTGTTATCCCCAAATACATGTAAAATTTCATAAATGCTGGCTGCTCTTATTAAATAGCTAGTTTTTGTATGTGATGTGTATGTGAAGTAGTGATACTTGAAAGATTAGAGCTTGTTCAAAGACATAAAAGGAAAAAAACTTTCAGGAATTGATCTTGACATAGCCTGAAAACTCCTGATACTGATATTTTTCAAGAACTTATTTCATCATTTTAGAATTCTGAGCCAGTATATCTACACAGAAAAGCAATCACTCTCTAAGTTTGGTTCTCCATGGCTTTAGCCTCCATCCCCTTGGTTCTGCTGCTGCTGCTGCTAAGTCGCTTCAGTCGTGTCTGACTCTGCGACCCCATAGACAGCAGCCCACCAGGCTCCCCGTCCCTGGGATTCTCCAGGCAAGAACACCGGAGTGGGTTGCTGTTTCCTTCTCCAAGGCATGCATGCATGCTAAGTCACTTCCATCGTGTCTGACTCTGTGTGACCCTATGGACAGCAGCCCACCAGGCTCCCCTGTCCCTGGGATTCTCCAGGCAAGAATATTGGAGTGGGTTGCCATTTCCTTCTCTGTCTGCTTGGTTCAGGGGAACAAAATACTTCTTTGTTGATAACAAATGGATTATTATGAATTAACTAGAGCAACTGTTCTGCTTAAGACAATCCTGATATGGAAAGAGCTAGATTTCAATTTTTAAAGAAGTTTTTCTACTTAGTAATGCTGTTTTGTGCATGGGTGGAATTCAGTTACAACTACAGAAAAGGTTTGATATACAATATTTGGAGCCTAGTGGGGACCAAAGCAGGCAGGCAATTATTCCCTCACTTATCAAGGAGGTAAAGGATCTTTGCACTTCCTTTATGTGGATCCCAGTTAAGAGTTGAAATAATAAGGCTTGTATGTTGCCAACATATATGCTCATGTACTAAAGCTCATGAAGTGCATTCATGGGAAGGCTTCGTAGATTCTCTGATAGCTTTCATTGTTCAAGTTTCTATTATTGGATTATTAACAATCCAATAAGTTATTTTCTGATTACCCCACTCGTACTATTTCAAAGACATTTTAGAAGAAGAGGAAGAGCAGTTAGAGAGCTACCTGAAGGTCAGCTGGAAGGACACTGACGACTTGCAGGTGAAGGAGGCCTCAGGCTGAAAAACCTCTGTGATCTGTGAGGTTAGCACTGCACAGCTCAGAATAACGATGCTGATGATAAGAGTGAAAAGGATGGTAGTGATAAAGTAATAGTGGTGATGATGAAAATGGTAGTCATTGTAATGGCCTTGATTTCCTGAGAAGTTTCTATGAACCAGGATATGCTTTTTGTGAACTTTTGTATCTGATCTTTCTGAAATCCATGGAATACATATTGCTGTTTACTCCATTTTATAAATGATGTAACAGGGCACAGAGAAGTAAGTCATTTGCAAGAGGTCACACAGGTAAATGAGGCAGAGTTGGAATACACACTCCTACAGCTGGTAAAGAGTCCGGCAGCGATGTGGGAAAGCTGGGTTTGATCCCTGGGTTGGGAAGATCCCCTGGAGAAGGGAAAGGCTCCCCACGCCAGAATTCTGACCTGGAGAATCCCATGGACTGTACAGTCCATTGGGTCGCAAAGAGTAGGACACGACTGAGTGACTTTCACTTTCTTTCACAGATCTATTATGCTCTACTGAATAGCTTTCATTTGATGACTGGGTCCCCAAGAAAATGTTAAATTGTGTTCAACATTTTTGTTTAAGATAGAAAATACTGTAGCTTCATTAGAGGTGTAAGTGTCAGTGGTAAAGAACCTGCCTGCCAATGCAGGAGAGGTGAGTTCAATTGGGAAGATTCCCTGGAGAAGAAAATGGCAAATCCACTCCAGTATTCTTGCCTGGGAAATCCCATGGACAGAGGAGCCTGCCGGGCTGCAGTCCATGGGCTTGCAAAAGAGCTGGGCACGGCTTAGCAACTGAACAACAAAGTGTGTGTGAGAGACAAGTAAACAAGGCTCGGCAACAAAATCCCAGAGGATAGGGAAGGATTGGGTGATGTGCACTCATTATAGGGTCCAGTCATATCAGAGGGGTCTGATGAATGACATTTGGGAAGCCTGAGACAGGGTAGACATGACTGCAAATGCACTAGGGTTTGATATTGAAGATTTAATTAAGGATGTGCTGTGCTGTGCTAAGTTGCCTCAATCTGCCTCTTTGCAGCCCCATAGACTGTTAGTGAAGCCTTTCAGAATTGTCCAAGGGAAAGTTTGTTTGCAAAAGGAAAAACAATCTTGTAAGCATACATGAGTTAGAATAAAATTCAAATATAGGAAAATACTTGAAACTTTAAAGTTATTCCTACCACTGGGTACAGACAATGACACCGTTTTTTTCCTCCTGTGAGTGTGTCCTGTCTTGGATAATTAAAGAAACAATATCCAGTGCCCCATCACGTGTCAGTCTCATAGTGTGGATGGGTCTGCTTAGGATGAGAAGAAACACATGAACAAGTTGTGCTATCTCAGCCTCAAAAGTAGGGTTCATTTTATCTGAAATAATTGATTTTTATCAGTTAAAAAAATTAATAATTTACTAGATGATATTTGGTGCATGTGAATCAAATGTACATGATTGTTAAGTAGGATAACAAATGTGTTAAATCGAACAGATCATAAAAAATGACGAAGATAGCCAACAAAAGCTAAAATTAAGTCAGTAGGAAGTGGCTTCTTGCAAATATATTAATAACCAAAATTTAACAATATGTGTATGATTAGAAAAAGCCTGGCTTGAAAGAAATGTGACTGACAGAGGCCTATAAAGAGAACTAAGAATCCCCAAACTAAACCTTAAGTACATACATGGATTTATAACATTCAAGCTTATTAACAGTTAACTTAGTTCTATTTCTGATAGTTTCATCGATTAAGTTCGTCCAGAAGTGAAAAAAGTCCCCAGTCAAGTGTTCAAATAGGTGTCAAAATAGTAGCTGAATTAGAACACAAAAGACCAGTGTTAAAATTCCCAAGTATTTTTAAGAATTTTTTTACTATGCATCTTTTTCATGACCTTAATTTAAATGATGATTTTTAAAAAATGACCTAGTGTTCCTGAATGGAACATGGAAAACAAAGTCAGCTTTTTGAGGCAATTACATGTTCCATTTTTTTTTTACATATTGTGGATGAATTTATACAACATTTCTTTCATATTTTATACCTTTTTCTCATTTTCACTTTATATGCAATGTTGTGGTTCAGTTCAGTCTCTCCGTCGTGTCCGACTCTTTGCGATCTCATGAATGGCAGCACACCAGGCCTCCCTGTCCATCACCAACTCCTGGAGTTCACTCAGATTCATGTCCATTAAGTCGGTGATGCCATCGAGCCATCTTATCCTCTGTTGTCCCCTTCTCCTCCTGCCCCCAATCCCTCCCAGCATCAGAGTCTTTTCCAATGAGTCAACTCTTCGCATCAGGTGGCCAAAGTACTGGAGCTTCAGCTTTAGCATCATTCCTTCCAAAGAACACTTAGGGCTGATCTCTTTTAGAATGGACTGGTTGGATCTCCTTGTAGTCCAAGGGACTCTCAAGAGTCTTCTCCAACACCACAGTTCAAAAGCATCAATTCTTTGGCACTCAGCTTTCTTCACAGTCCAACTCTCACATCCATACATAACCACAGGAAAAACCATAGCCTTGACTAGACGGACCTTAGTCGGCAAAGTAATGTCTCTGCT
>SJXQ01005180.1:9360-127507 GCA_006408695.1 Aepyceros melampus | reverse complement strand
AGTCTTCTCTTGTGTTGTTGGAAGAGGGTGTTTGCTATGACCAGTGCATTTTCTTGGCAAAACTCTATTAGTCTTTGCCCTGCTTCATTCTGCATTCCAAGGCCAAATTTGCCTGTTACTCCAGGTGTTTCTTGACTTCCTACTTTTGCGTTCCAGTCTGCTAGAATGAAAAGGACATCTTTTGGGGGTGTTAGTTCTAAAAGATCTTGTAGGTCTTCATAAAACCGTTCAACTTCAGTTTCTTCAGTGTTACTGGTTGGGGCATAGACTTGGATAACTGTGATATTGAATGGTTTGCCTTGGAGATGAACAGAGAGCATTCTGTCGTTTTTGAGATTGCATCCAAGTACTGTATTTCAGACTCTTTTGTTGACCATGATGGCTACTCCATTTCTTCTGAGGGATTCCTGCCCGCAGTAGTAGATATAATAGTCATCTGAGTTAAATTCATCCATTCCAGTCCATTTTAGTTCACTGATTCCCAGAATGTTGACATTCACCCTTGCCATCTCTTGTTTGACCACTTTCAATTTGCCTTGATTCATGGACCTGACATTTCAGGTACCTATGCAATACTGCTCTTACAGCATTGGATCTTGCTTCTATCACCAGTCACATCCATAACTGGGTATTGTTTTTGCTTTGGCTCCATCCCTACATTCTTCCTGTGTTCTCAAGTTGAATTGTAGTGATTTATCTTCATAAATAGGCCAGAGTCATGAAGGCATGATTTAATACATTTTCTAAATAACATATGACATTATATAGTTTTATCTTAAGTAAGTTAATGCATAAGTAGTGTGATTCTTGTGTGTTATAGAGTCTTTTATGTAAAACAATGCAATAAAAACTTATTAAAATCTATATAGTTTAGTTTGGTTCTAAATGTCTTAAGCCCAAAATTCATTTTATGGTAAATATACTTAAGATGTTACTTTAAAAAGAAATTTAGACATACTTAATTATATTCCAAATAGTATCCAGAGTTGGAAAACAGGTATTTCAAGTTTGGAGATTGTTGAAGTCTTGAAACGAGACTTAACACACACTTGGGTACATAAATCCCACTGTCTCATGCTCCTTATTTTATAACAGATGATTTATTTGTACTGGGGATGTTTACACATGTGACTCTAATAAAGGATAGACAGTGTAGAGAATAATTAGAGGGAATGCTTTTCTTGTGGAAAGGAATTTTTAGGGGGAAGTATGTTGATAGTATATCAAAAGGTTCCTATTATTTTTGGTGAAATTAGATTTGAAAATAACATATATATGTTGGATTTAGAGCATACCTTGCATGTTTGGATTTACAGTTAAAATAGATTATATCCTCATCGTAGACAACAAGATGTTTAGAGTTGTGGTCTTCAGTTTCATTCAATCCATTCCTCCCCTTATTTTCTGTGTTCCCTATTGCAGTTCAGTTTAGTTCAGTTCAGTCGCTCAGTCATGTCCGACTCTTTGCGACCCCATGAATCGCAGCACGCCAGGCCTCCCTGTCCATCACCAACTCCTAGAGTTCACTCAGACTCACGTCCATCGAGTCAGTGATGCCATCCAGCCATCTCATCCTCAGTCGTCCCCTTCTCTCCTGCCCCCAATCCCTCCCAGCATCAGAGTCTTTTCCAATGAGTCAACTCTTTGCATGAGGTGGCCAAAGTACTGGAGCTTCAGTTTTAGCATCATTCCTTCCAAAGAAATCCCAGGGTTGATCTCCTTCAGAATGGACTGGTTGGATCTCCCTGCAGTCCAAGGGACTCTCAAGAGTCTTCTCCAACACCACAGTTCAAAAGCATCAATTCTTCAGTGCTCAGCCTTCTTCACAGTCCAACTCTCACATCCATACATGACCACTGGAAAAATCATAGCCTTGACTAGACGGACCTTAGTCGGCAAAGTAATGTCTCTGCTTTTGAATATGCTATCTAGGTTGGTCATAACTTTTCTTCCAAGGAGTAAGTGTCTTTTAATTTCATGGCTGCAATCACCATCTGCAGTGATTTTGGAGCCCCCAAAAATAAAGTCTGATACTGTTTCCACTTATAATCATATAATTCTGATCCACCAGATTCTGCTACACCCGTTCAACCTATCTTGTGAAATACTAATTTAGAATGTGACTCTGAAAATAGTGACTCAGTTTTTCTTTTGGGAACCACCTTCCCTTCTTTTACTTTATGCAGTTTAGTTGATTTGAATCTAACCTAGCAAGTCAGGAGCAGCTCATATGGGTTTTTAATTCCTCGTTGCAGTTCAGAGATTGGTACGTGAAGAAGGTGGATGAACACAGTTCAGTTCCAGGAAGAACTCTGCCATGAAGTAGAATGAAGAAGCTGTTTTATTTATTTGTTTTTGTGGGATTGCTTTTCACAGGGATAATACAAGACTAGAAGTGTCAGTACTCAGAAATATAGAGAGGTCATGCTTAAATTACAGCCACCTCAAAGCAAAACTGAGCTGAGAGAGGAAAATGATAAACTGCTGATCATATCGTTTGAGCCTCTGGGTCCAACCATGCCTGAAGCTAACATCTACTCTGAAATTTTCAGTCACAGAAAATTGCAAATTAGTGCCTCCTCCATTTTTTCCTTAGGTTTCATGAATTCAGTTATTTCTTTCCATTGCAAGCAAAAACATCCTAATACAGAAATGACTTGTGGGAATATGCTCATTCCACTAATTAATTATTTACTTATCATGTGGGTATAAAATGCAATATAATTTTCCTCCAGCTTGTTACATCTCTTATCCACAGACTCCCTAGCACCATAAAAACTGATTACATATTTAGTAACCATAATATAAATTATACTTGGAGTACAAACAATCACTTTCTTCAGGTTGGATGCTAACAGCCATGAACTCTTCAACCAGTGTAGTTAGCTTATTACCCTGTTCACCAGCAACCTCTTTATCATTGAAGCTGGCACTGTTCTTTGTGCTGTTTATGTTTCTCCTTTTAATTACTAGTGTAACTGTGGGTTGACTATTTTATTCCTTATTCTTTGTCTTTCTTTTTTATAACTGGGTTTCTCATTTTGATGTGTTTTTCTTTTTTTTGGCTTATAGCTCCCTTTCTCATATCCATATGAAAAAAGTGAAAGAAAATGTCGTCGCTGCACTTTGCTGATCTCCTCCCTCCTTTTCTTTTCTTTTTTCCCTCAACCGGTCTTGAAGCAGCTATAAGGAGATACATGTATCGAAGGAGTTTTGTGCATTAGGCATGTTTGAATTTCCTAGTATGGTCAGCACATAGCAGACATTCAATGAATTTATTGAACTGATATAAACTCACCTTATTAAAATAGCATTGTAGAGTTCTAGACAGTTAAAGCTGTGCCATAGCTGCCTGATTTATGCCCAGAAGGCAGGTTAGACAAGGAGAGAATTGAGTAAATAATCTCACCTGCAGCGTATTGTGAGTTTTGATGCCCGTTAATTACTCACTACTGTTTGGAAGGTAGCAGACACATCTCTTTTTTAGTGAGGTTAGGTCTCCTAACAAATGCTCTACAAGCTAAAAAGTGAGACTTCAAATGGTGGTAAGCAGTTGTTTATGTTTCAGTACAAGTCCCGGTTTTATTTCATTGATTGTTTAGAGTTTATGTGACTCTGGGGAGATTATTAGGAAGAAAGGCAGCCAGCGCCTTGTGTGGTAAGATGGCTGCGCTCCGTGTTTCAGATCCTCTCCCCGACTTGTTGACTGGCTTCTGTCCTATAGACACCTCTGATGGCCCAGCTTCTCATTTCCCTCAGTCACTGTTCATTCTGCCTGCACTGCTGTCCTGGCTCAGGTGAGAATTTTCATCAGTCACCTTTGTACCGTCCTAAAGCCCTAGCTTCCATTGTACGTTAAAACCTATAGCCAGATCTGCTGTGTCTGGATCAACCCCTGGCCGATTGATTGTGTTTTATGCTCCCAGGCTAGCAAACAGCTGCGTTGACGTGACTTGCTGCGCCCTCTCATTTACCTTTAAACTCACCGTGACTACCAAGACTTTTGATTCATGTATCACTTTTCTAACCAGACTTTTCATCAATTTCCATTGCTTCAGTCCTTTCATCTCGTTTCACCAGACCCAATCCTGTCAGATAACCTTACCTGCAGCTTTCCCAAGAAGGATAGAGGTCAGCACTTTAGCCACGACTTTGCCGTCTACCCTCCTTCCTGCGCCTCTCGCCTCCTGCATCCTCCCTTGTCTGTTTGAGGAAGACGTGCCCTGTCTTCTTTTTAGGGCCAGTGACAACCCATCTGCTCCACAAAGACCCTGCTCACTCTTCATCTAGGGCAGCAGTCCCCAACCTTTTTGACACCCAGGACCAATTTTGTGGAAGACAATTTTTCCATGGACCAGGGGCTGGGAGAATGGTGTAGAGATGATTCAAGTACAGTACTTTTATTGTGTACTTTATTTCTAATCTACTGCTGCTGCTGACCTGACAAGAGGCATCTACCAGTCTGTGGTCTGGAGGTTGTGTCCTAACCTATAGCATCTTCACTCTTTCTACCTCCGAACTTTTCTTCCCTATAACCACAAATGTACAAAGGTCTCACCTCCCTTTCACCACTGCCAAAATTTGGGGTTCAGAATTAGCAACTGTTGTCTCTTCATACTTATAGTTTGTACTCTAAGCCCCTGTTTAGTTAGCGTCACATGCTGAGCCTACTGAAACCCCCTCCTTAATTCGCCGACAGGAATCCTGTGCTCCTTCAACTAATTTGCTCACTTTGCTATGGTAGTGCCCATGGTTAGAATTCCTTTTCATCACCTAAAATCTCTGTGACTGGCTAAAGATACCAAAAAGCTGCTGCTAAAATTTCCAAGCACCTGTGAGGAACAGCAATATTAACTCATTCCTGCCTACTTTGAAAGATTTCCTGCCTTTGAAGGGGTAAAGGTGAAATTCATTAACTTCTAGATGACATATAACCAGCATATTGGTCTGTGCTCCTAAATATTTAAAGTGTGTCAGAACTGAACTAGGCTGAGGCATTGCCTTAATGAAAAAACTGTCTGTTCAAAAGGTCTCACAGCTAGCCTGTGCATTAGGGCATTAAACAGCTTCCGCTCATATCTGAAAACTTTCGTTTGAATTTGGTTACTTAAAAAAAAAAAAATTAACATACTCCTACTCATGAAAGTTAAGTAGTTGTTTTATTAGTATTTTAGTGTTTTTAAAATCATGGCAAGCTTTTTTGTTTTTAAACCAAAATCACTGTCTTGTGACTCAGCATGTGAAATTTAATCATTTTCCAAGATGTGTTGTTCCTTATCTAATTCTAGAATACGGAAAAATTCACATTAGTGAGTTTATAATTACCGTATGACTTACTAATATGCTAAGTCAAAATCATATGCATTCCTATTTGAAAGTTTTCAATAAGAGAATCATGTATGCTATAAGGAAAATATGTGAGATATAGACTTACTTACCCTAAGCCTGATGAAAGTGCAAATAATGTAGGATCCTTCAGGTGAAGTGTGTTTATCCAAATGTACAGTTACCCTGTTTCTATATCTTTAATAGATTATTGTTGGTTACAGGTATTATAGTAGGTTAAATATGTAATAACATCATATTCAAGGAAAAACAGGAACACTGTGTGTGCACCAGACACTGGACTTTTGTTATAAATGCTATGTCTTGCATACATAAGTTTAAAATATGTATGTACGTCATTTATGAGTTCTCCATATATTGTAGTTTATAACCAACACTAAAAAAAATATAGTGAATAGAGAGACAAATTTAATTGTTCCCCTTGTAATTCAGCTACACTTAACTTTGTGAAGAATTATTGGTAATTTATCTGGTTACTTCAGTTGATTTAAAAGGCTATTTTTGATGTAATCATATTTTATACACAAAAAACTAGCTGTCCTAAATTTTCTTGCATTCAAGCAGGGATATGAAAATACTGTTTTTATATATTATATATTTAAATATATATGTCTATATAATTTGCTTTCTCTTATATTATTCTTTAAAGTTATGACCAACCTAGACAGCATATTAGAAAGCAAAGACATTACTTTGTCAGCAAAGGTCCATCTAGTCAAGGCTATGGTTTTTCCAGTGGTCATGCATGGATGTGAGAGTTGGATTATAAAGAAAGCTTAAAGCAGAATTGATGCTTTTGAACTGTGGTGTTGGAGAAGACTCTTGAGATTCCCTTGGACTGTGAGGAGATCCAACCAGTCCATCCTAAAGGAGATCAGTCCTGGGTGTTCATTGGAAGGACTGATGTTGAAGCTGAAATTCAAATGCTTTGGCCACCTGATGTGAAGAGCTGACTCATTGGAAAAGACCCTGATGCTGGGAGGGATTGGGGGCAGGAGGAGAAGGGGACGACAGAGGATAAGATGATTGGATGGCATCACACACTCAACGGACATGAGTTTGAGTAAACTCTGGGAGTTGGTGATGGACAGGGAGGCCTGGTGTGTTGCAGTCCATGGGGTCGCAAAGAGTCAGACACAACTGAGCGACTGAATTGAAAAATTGTCAAAGTTAGTTTTAATTTTTTTTTAGTATTCATATGTTGATTAGCTGTGTTGGTCTTAGTTGCGAGGCATGTGGGATCTTCCGCTGTTGCTCATGTGGGCTCTCTCTGGTTGTGGCTCTTGAGATCCGTGGTTGAGACATGCAGGCTTAGTTGCCCTGAAGCATGTGGGATCCTAGTTCGCTGACCAGGGAGGACCTGTGTTCCCCGTATTGGGAGGCAGATTCTTAACCGCTGGACTACCAGGGAAGTCCCTCCAGGTTAGTTTTAAATGAAGTATGTCCTCCCATAGGAGAGCTTAAGAATATTAGTCTGTTTTGTAACTCAACTGAGACACTTTCCATAATAATCCCAAAATGAACAAAACTTAAAGAGTTACAATATTATGGATCCTAAAGAATCTGAAATATGGGTTATTCTTATTTCATAACTCTTTCGAGAGTGATGTGCGTTAACGTACAAGTCACAAAGCTTCTCTATGGTTAGGACTCTTTATTGCCACTTAGTGAGAATGTTTGTGGGGATAATGAAGTCATATCTTCCACAAAAATCTTCCACTGGTGCTCATTTTAAGATTGTGAGGCGTTGTCATGGTGACTGGGTTTGGACTTGGAACACATGCGAACTCTGTGGCCTTTATCAAGTCTAAGGTTTCAGTACTTAAGCCTTCTTTACTAGTCTGCGGTCCTCTGGGGTGTAAACCTGACTTCAAAGATAGTTTGGCACAGGAGTGAGGCAGAGTCTTTATGTACTGCAATAGTAACTCTTGCCTGATGTCTCTGCCTCCCTAGAAATCTGATTACTTGCCTTGCATACTACAGAAAAGTTTTTTTAAAAATTTTAACTGAATCACTTTCCATTGAACTCCTTTGGAAAATGAGTCCTCTGAACTAAACCCTAATGTCATGTTTTGTATGTTTCGAGGTCTAATAAGGCACTTCCAGGATGTCTGAAAAATCCCTAGCACATAGCATCTTTGGAATTACTATTTCTCCTAATGTGACTTTATGATTGAAAAGGCTGGTCCAGTCTTTGAGATATCTAAATGTATATGGAGGGTCAGTAAGAAAATGGTTTTCAAGGCAACTTCTGTATTCTTCCTTGTGCGCTTAACCAATTCACTAGGATAACAAGCGCTCACCATCCTGTTCACAGCATGCCAGCCTCTGCCCAGGGCCTGCAGAGCACGGAGGGCTAACAGTCTGCTGACCTGCTCGCTTGTCCAGTGTGTCTGTACTGTTCCGCTATCAGCTGGCTTATATGCTTACCAGTGTATTCCCAAACCAGTTGTGTCAATGATTATTATAATTACATAATTTGCTTGATAATCTGTGAATTAATGTAGTCTGAGTGTGAAAAGAGGTGTTTCCAGGATAACTAATTAGAATGCTCTGGGAAAGGCTTGATAAAGGTAAATTGCTAAAAATACTGTGTCTGCTGTCAAATTAGGTGCGAGCAAACCAAATATAAACAATTGGAGTAAAGTTATTATAATGTAGACTTTTCTGATGGCATTTATAAATTCTTGTCTGAGAGACACTAAAGAATCACATATTATGGTTATATATGCATGAGTAGTGAAAGAAGGAAGATGCGGGATTAGAATCAGACCTATGCTTTATTAAGGAAAGACCTTTTCCTATATAAAAAGTAGTAGATAACAATTGTGTCTTATGTGACAAAGTGAAATATTTAAGGTATTACATGCGTTTTCCTTGATTTCCTGCTTTTTCAGTTATCTGACCTATCACTGTTGTAGATAACTAACATAAGACCCTGTCTCCTGTAACTGCTTTGGTCTGAACACCTGTTTTTGCTGCTTATTTAACCTTGGAATCCCCAAATCCCCACTGTAGGAAGTAGATTTTTTGCTCGGTCAAGTTGAATTTCCTTAGTGTACCGAGTCCTCCTGAGTCGAGCTTCTGCTACCTTTGCAGCATCCGTCTTTTCTCCGTACGTCTGAAGCTGCAGCCACATCTGACGTCTGACTGCTAATCACATCATGGACCTTTTGTCTCTGAACACACTGTTTGGGATTCCATCAGGCTCTTCACTCACCTCATCTGCCTACTTTGTCCACAAGCAAAGTCCTTCTCAGACATTCCGGCTCCTATAATCACATCTGCTGTATAACCATCCCCGCAGAGAGCTCCTGAATTCACTCCTCTAAGCGTGAGGACTTCACTTTAGCACTTACCACTCCCATTGCAAGATGACTTTTTATGCAGCATATGTCTCGCCAGAGTCTAAGCTCCTTAAAGGGGGAAAGAAACCATGCATTGATTGCTTCTGTATCCCCAAATCCTAGCAAATACTAGGTATTTGGTAATGTGTGTAGAATGAAGTAACAAAGAGATCGAATTTGTATCAAATTGAACTAACACCTAGAAGTTTCTGAGAATAAGGCCTCCCTCAGAAACTAGTCAACTCCTTGGTCTTTTTACCTTAAATTACCTTTTTTTTTTTTCTCCTTTTACCGTAGAATTTATTGTCTCATCTTCTATACCTCTCATTAATCTTAAACCTGCTGTATTTCAATTTCAGTCCCTACAAATTTATGGGTGATTTTTAAGAAAATAGTAAACAACTACTGACAGGAAATTCCAGAAGGAATTAAACTATCAGATGGTGAGCTTGACCAGATTAAATTTAAGGTTCCCTCTTGCCCTGATATTCTGTGAGTTATCTTTCAGCTGGTATTCGTCCCCTCACAAATAATGGTGCCCTTCACATTCCACCATATGAGGTGTCATCTCTTCTGCTTGGTAACCAGGAGCCTCTTTTGGAGCCTCTCTTTCATCATCTCATTAGTGATAAACAAGAGCAAATGGGTGAAGTGTCCACTTACCATTCTACCTAGCTCTTAAATCCGCAGCCAGTCAATGGGACTGGCTCTGCGGAACTGGAAGTTGACTGGGCTGAGGGCTGGGCTTACGTAGTGCTCTTTTGTCTGAGAGTAGCAGAATGATAAAAGTGTGTCTGTGTGTGCACGTGTTCATTTCCTCCTTGCTGCTGCTGCTGCTGCTAAGTCGCTTCAGTCGTGTCTGACTCTGTGCGACCCCAGAGACGGCAGCCCACCAGGCTCCCTCGTCCCTGGGATTCTCCAGGCAAGAACACTGGAGTGGGTTCCATATCCTTCTCCAGTTCATGAAAGCGAAAAGTGAAAGTGAAGTCGCTCAGTCATATTCGACTCCTAGCGACCCCATGGACTGCAGCCTACCAGGCTCCTCTGTCCATGGGATTTTCCAGGCAAGAGTACTGAGTGGGGTGCCATTGCCTTCTCCATTCCTCCTTGCAGCCATACATATATATATATATATACATATATACTTCTCTATGTGTAAAGGAAATAGCAGGAAGGAAGATTCTAGAGACAGATTCAAATACTAGGTCACGTCCTACTGTCAAATGTATTCAGATGGACCGGGCTGAAGCTGGTCCAATGCATCCATCCCAGTTGTTCCTGAGCACAAAAGCTGGCCGCACAGGTCTGATAAGGTGAGCAGTTCTCTGGGCTTCCCAAGTGACGCAGTGGGAAAGAATCCCCTGCCATCGCAGGAAATGCAGGTTTGACCCCTGGGTCGGGAAGATCCCCTGAAGAAGGAAAATGACTGCCCACTCCAGTGTTCTTGCCTGGAAAATTGCATGGACAGAGGAGCCTGGTGGGCTGCAGCCCATGGGGTCGCAAAGAGTCTGACATGACTGGCACACACGCACACCCACATGAGCAGTTCTCTTGGACTAGGTAGGAGTGGGAACTGTAGAATATTAAGCAAATTTGTTTAAGTTAATTGCTCATTCCTGTCTGACTCTGCAGCCCCGTGGACTGCAGCCCACCAGACTCCTTTGCCCATGGAATTCTCCAGGCAAGAACACTGGAGTGGGTTGCCATTTCCTTCTCTAGAGGGTCTTCCTGACGCAGGGACCAGCATGGGTCTCCTGCATTGCTGGCAGATTCTTTATCATCTGAGCCACCAGGGAGCCCCTAGGAACTCAGGAGAATGTCAGTTTCCGTCACAAGTACTATCACGAACTCAGAGATTTCCTTATTAGCAAAGAGTAGCAGCTTTTTTTGAGGGATGGGCGATGATTTAATAGGATTACTGAAATCATAGAAATTAGCTATGTCCCAATATTTTTAACAACAATACTTAGTGCCATAATGCCCCATAGAGAATTCTGCTAGTTCTGGTCAATGGGTGGATCATTTTCTTGTTGTTGTTGTTGATTATTTCCTGAGGACATACCATATAATAATATTGTACCACAAATGGTTAAAAACCTGAATTCTTATTTTTGTGTGTGTGTGATTATACATAGCTGACAAGTTTATTTCTCTGAAGTTATTTCAATTAAATGGGAGTGGTTTGGTTTAAGATTCTAGGGCAAAAGTGGGAATTTAGCCATATGATTTTCTATTATATTTATGGGAAAACAAAGTTGCTAAATTAGTTTATGCTGGGCTCTAAAAATTTACTCTTAGTGGGACTGTTGCCCAATTCTTGGCTCCCTGTCTACTGATGCCGAATAGAAATATGAAGACAGAGTTTGGAGGAAATAGAAAGATGACTTCATTCCTCTGCCAGGTGTCGGGGAAGACATCGCAGTCTAGCGCTTCAAGAGCTGTGCCCCCTCCATGGGGAAATGGAGAGAAGCACACAGGCGGGGCTCGCAACCTGGGACATTTGATGAGGAACGAAGTACTGAGAATCTTGTGTTCTTTTTTTCTTGCGTTATTTCAAGACAATCAAAGCTGGTGTCAGGTAGTAGGGTTATTGGGTCTGTTTCTAGTTTATCCACCTGTGACTTTCTTTCTGAAATGAGAAAGCTACAAGGGCTGTCTGTTACAAGGGAGTGCAGGGAATGCAAGCACCAGGTACAGGATGTATTTTGCAAGAAGTTAAGGGGCAATAGGTGCAGGATGTCATTTACATAGTGTCAGGGAGTGATAATTAAACCAAGAAGTACAAGTCTACCTACAGACTCTATAGATTCGTAACCAGTAAAATAAGTGATTAATTCTTTTAGACCCATTTATGTTTCTTCTCTCGCCTGGTCACTACTCCCTTTACTTTCTTTGTTCATAGTAGAGGAAAAGCCTAGTTTTAATTTTTGCTGCAATAGGGCTATAAAATAAACATTTTGAAGTAGTTTTCTGGAAATCTGTTTAATGCTATCATCACAAATTGTGTGTGTGTGTGTGTGTGTGTGAAGGGAGGAGATATAAAAAGAAACAAAATGTAGTAGATGAACCATCTACAAAGTGAAACAGGAGCACTTTCAAAACTTAATAAAAGACCCAACGAGGGTATGTGGGCTAGAGGTACAGTTATATCTTTTAACCCCATGAAATTGCATTTCATTTCAAGTTCTTGTCTAACAAGCCTACATATATCAGACACTTAAAAAATGACACAGCAGCACTTAAAATGACACTTAAAAAACAGCAGCAGCTGTTGGGTGAAGGTATGAAACCATCCTTCCTGTTAAGTTTAGCTGTTAGCTATGTCTGTAACCTGCAGTTAACTGTGAGTGATTCAGCGTCCTTGAGTTAAGAGACTGAAACCCTCTGGTAGGTAAAATTATTTGATTAAATTTAGGTTCACGATTTAATGCATCAAAAGTAAGTCACAGGGAAGATAGAAATTAATATACATTTATAATGAAATTACCCCTTGGCTCATTGATGGCAGGGAGCAAAATAATTCTGGGATCAAGGGGAATTCAGGTTAGAGCTGAGGGAATTTGCCAGTTACACAATCACCTTGTGGCCTTGAGGGGCGCATGTCTTGCCCTAGGCAATAATATCACTCTCCAGTATTCGAAAGCCCTAAGCAGTTCTCTCAGTTCTCTCCCTAAATTGTGTGCATAGATGATAATCCAGGGGAACTGGAGATTTCCAGATGCCCTATGATTAATTTCTGGCATACAATATTTCATTCATAAAGTAATGACTTTGGTTCCTTGGACCCTCAGCAAGAAACTAAAACAAATGTGACTGCACTTTATAATAAGTGACAAATGTCTCCATGCTCCCTTTTGGTATTCACTGTGATATCATTAATCAGTGCTCGACTGCTGATAATAAATCTTGACATTCCAAGAATGCAAAAGTGCATTATACCTCTGTTGTCCAGTATTCTTTGTTAAAATCAACCCCGAGGTTCTAGGAAAAACATTTTGTAAAAACTCAGATATTCAACTATTTCACTATTGACACCATCATGATTACCTTGGGATCGCATTAAGAACTATGAAGATTGCTTTGTCATTTGTCTGTTTGTCCCTGGAAGGAAAATAAAATTCTTTCTTTTAGATTTTGAACCGTAGTCTAGGAATATTTACTTTTTCAATCTATGTGTTATGAATATAACACATTCTAGTATCTATTGCAGATGATGGACATAAAAAGGGAGAAAAAATTATGTCCATTTGATCCACTTCCTAATGGAAACATTATCCATCTGTTCTTAATAAACTGTAATCAGCTCTGCTTATTTTCAATTTTTTTTCCTAAAGGAAACTGACAAAGACAAAATAAAAGATGCATTTAGGATTTGAGAAAAATAGCTTCCTCATTATGAATCTCTACTAGATCAAATCTGTACAATGTCACAGATCACATCATGAAAGCAGTATCAACAGATTAAAATAACACTTGCACAATCTGCAATCAAAGCAGGAACACTTGGTATTTAACGTCTAACACTCATATTTACCAAGTGTATTTTTAAATCTAAATAATAGTAACATCTACTTGCTAAAAAAAGTTAAATGGGTTTATAAAATAGAGTTTAGAGTGAGTCGTCTCTTGTACCACACCCCAGATCTTGTTTTAAGAGAAACTACATTCAGTTCTTCCAGCTGGTTTTATTCTTAAGAGTCACTGCATATTACTTAATTAAATAGATGTGTACATATATGTTGTTTTTCTTTTAATATTGTCCCAGGAAAACTATATCATGATATTTGATGTGACTAATATTCGGTCTTCACTTTAATGATTACATAAATACTGTTAACCGACATGCCAAGTAACACACTCTACTTGTACATTCTTGTTGTTCAGCTGCTCTGTTGTCTGACTCTTTGTGACCCCACGAATTGCAGCACATGAGGCCTCCTTATTCATCACCATCTCCCGGCGTTCACCCAGACTCATGTCCATCGAGTCAGTGATGCCATCCAGCCATCTCATCCTCTGTCGTCCCCTTCTCCTCCTGCCCCAAATCCCTCCCAGCATCAGAGTTTTTTCCAGTGAGTCAACTCTGTGTCAAGTGGCCAAAGGATTGAAGTTTCAGCTTCAATATCAGTCCTTCCAATGAACACCCAGGACTGATCTCCTTTAGATGGACTGGTTGGATCTCCTTGCAGTCCAAGGGACTCTCAAGAGTCTTCTCCAACACCACAGTTCAAAAGCATCAATTCTTCTGTGCTGTCTTCTTTATGATCCAACTCTCATATCCATACATGACCACTGGAAAAACCATAGCTTTGACTAGATGGACCTTTGTCAGCAAAATAATGTCTTTGCTTTTTAATGTGCTGTCTAGGTTGGTCACAGCTATTCTTCCAAGGAGCAAGTGTCTTTTAACTGTACATGGTGCTCACCTTTCCAGCAATACAGATATTCGTGGTTTTCCTAGAGTTGAAAATTGCCTCACTTTGAAAGCTTTCTTTCTAATGATCACTAATTCGTTACAGACTCTTCCATGGAACTGTGGAACACCATTGGGTACTTCTTTCTTTACGGTAAAGCATATCGTAATTTTATCAGTTTCTTTCTTTCTTCTTTTGACCAGGAGGCATCTTATCTGGAGCCCTTCCAAGCTTACTGATGCACGAGGTGACTTGTGTTTGCATTTCCACTGACTATGATGTAAAAGGTATCCCTTGCCCCCAACTCAAACCAAAGCGGACAATGAAGTAACTCTCAGGTCTCTTGTATACTTTATTATTGTTCCAAATTATAATAGTTGTTCTTTAGGCCTGAAGCACGACTCGCCTGGATCTTCTCTTTGTCTTTATAGTGAATATTCCCTGTATCTCTCAGCAGGTGTCCTGTTTCCTGAATTTTAGACTTTCCTTATTCTTGATTATCTGCCTCATTTTAGTGAACATTTTAAGAATCATGTAAAGACTGTAAAGCTTTACATGATTTAAATGTTTAATAATACTTTTGTTCTACTCTCAGACTTGCTTGAGAGTTTGGTTATATAATTATATATTATATATTATATTATAACTTATAATTTGTATTGCTTTCTTCAGAATTTGATGGCATTTCTCCCTGTTGTTGCTGAGAATTGCTGTGTCATATTACATATTGTGTCATCCTCTGTGTACATTCCTTTAATTTTGCCTATAGAACCTATTATACCAAGTTTTTTAGAACTTTATGATAATATAACTTAGTGTGGACCTTTTTTCAATTCATTGCGCTTGGTATTCAGTGGTCCCTTTCAGTGTGGTAACTAACCTCCAGATGTTGGAAGTATTATTTCTTGTTGTTGTTTCTAACTTAGAACATTGGTTAGGTAAGTATTTCACTTCCTGCTCTGATCTTCTAATTTTCTTATCCTTTCTTTCTATTTTCCCACTCTTTTCTTCATTTTTTTTTTTTTTAATTATCCTCCTACAAGGTAGACTGGGCTTCTCTGGTGGCTCAGGTAGTAAAGAATCTGCCTGTATTGCAGGAGACCTGAGTTCAGTGCCTGGTTAGGGGAGATCTTCTGGAGAAGGAAATAGCAAACCAATCCAATATTATTGCCTGGAGAATCCCATGGACAGAGGAGTGTGAAGGGCTATAGTCTATGGGATCGCAAAGGGTCGGATGTGACTGACTAACTCTTTCATCTTCTTTCACAAGGTAGACTATTAAGACTTACATTTCAGTTATTCTAACATTTCCCTATTCTCTTCCTTTTCTGTAAACCCCATTAAAAAAAAAACTGTATCTTTTTTTTTGTTTTGAGGATAAAATAACTTCTTTTCTATCTCAGAAAATATTTTTTCTCTATTTTGTGAACAGCCTGGAGAATCCCATGGACAGAGGAGTGTGAAGGGCTATAGTCTATGGGATCGCAAAGGGTCGGATGTGACTGAGTGACTCTTTCATCTTCTTTCACAAGGTAGACTATTAAGACTTACATTTCAGTTATTCTAACATTTCCCTATTCTCTTCCTTTTCTGTAAACCCCATTAAAAAAAAAAAACTGTATCTTGTTTTTTTTTGTTTTGAGGATAAAATAACTTCTTTTCTATCTCAGAAAATATTTTTTCTCTATTTTGTGAACTTTCTTTAATCCTTCTTTTTTGCATGCTGAAGGCCTTTTTAAAAATCTCTTTTGGTTCTTGGCAGCCATTCAAGTTTATAAGTGAGGACTAAAGACTGATGGGGAACTTCATGGTGTGTGTGTGTGTGTGTGTAGTAGATTTTATTTATACAAAGTGAGTCTAATAGACGTTCAGAAGATTCATTCTGGGATCCCTAAATGTCTTGTTGGTTTTTTTCTCTGATCTTTTTCTCCAGAGATTAATTTACTCTATTGTTACAGTATGTGACTTCCAGCGTAATGAGAATTTAGGTGGGAGAGAAGGCTGGAAACTCATTCTTCAGTACATAAAATTTAACTTTATTATCCTCCGCACTGCCTCCCCGAGTTTTTATCCTGTCTAGTTAATTTCTTTAAAGACTAAAGCTCTCCATCTCTTTCCAAAGGGAGTTGTTCCTTGTTTGCCTGTAGTAGGAGTCTGGGTTTGTCTGAGGGGAGGTTTGCTGTGATGGATACTTCTGCTTCTAGACGACCATTCTCCAGGTTCTTCACTTGGGGAGGTGTTTATGAGGCTTCCTGCCTTCATCTCATGGGTGTGCCCCACTGCACATGCTGACATTTTAGCTTTCTCTGTACATCTAAATGTGTTACAACTTATTCACTTCCTTTCCATATCCTGACATTTGTTGACATAGATTCCCACTTTTTTTTTTCTCATTTCCCTTGTGATTTAAAACTATATTATCTTGTTATCATTTTTATAAGGAGGTAAAACATAAATACATATATAAATGTAAAATGTGTCATTTGGAACAGAAGATTCTCTAATAGAATGCAATGTATCAAAGAAATTGCCCTGTTGAAAATATCTATTTGTTTATGAAAGTAGGAAAGTGTTAGTTGCTCAGTTGTGTCCGACTCCTTGCGACCCCATGGACTGTAGCCCACCAGTCTCCTTCATCCACGGAATTTCCCAGGCAAGAATACTGGCGTGGGTAGCCTTTCCCTCCTCCAGGGGATCTTCCCAACCCAGGGATAGAACCCGGGTCTCCTGCATTGCAGGCAGATTCTTTACCATCTGAGCCACTAGGGAAGTCCATCAATTTATATACAGAGTACTTTTATTGCCCTAAAAATCCTCTGTGCTCTGTCTATTCATCCCTCTCCATCCAAACTCCTGGAAACCATTGATCTTTTTAATGTCTCCTTTTCTGTGTTGTAGGACCCAGTATTGCAAAAAAAAAAAAAAAAAAGCGGTTTTGACAAAGAATGGCCCAGAATGGGGTAATTAGAGCACGCTCAGTTCTTTTCAAACATATCAGGTTGATAAAGTAGTGACAGTTAGTTGCATAGAGTTGTAAACGTAAAGTCTATGGAAATATGAGGCATGAGAGATAGTCATCCCCTAGTAGTTTTTACTGAAGTGGGAATGAGACAGTTATTCCCACTTTACACTCACTATTCAGTATTATATTGGCGAACCTGGACAATGCACTAAGATATCAAAAATAAATGAGGTTTAAAGAATGGAAAAAAACGTGACAAAGAACTTTTCTTATTTTCAGATAATAAAAACAAACATATCAGGTTGATAAAGTAGTGACAGTTAGTTGCATAGAGTTGTAAATGTAAAGTCTATGGAAATATGAGGCGTGAGAGATAGTTATCCCCTAGTAGTTTTTACTGAAGTGGGAATGAGACAGTTATTCCCACTTTACACTCACTATTCAGTATTATATTGGCGAACCTGGACAATGCACTAAGATATCAAAAATAAATGAGGTTTAAAGAATGGAAAAAAACGTGACAAAGAACTTTTCTTATTTTCAGATAATAAAAGTATCTAAATCAAAATCAAGAAAAGTGTGTAAAGTGTCAGAAGTTTTACGATAACTTCACAAAGTTGTTGAATATAATACTGACATTTGAAAAACATGGACGAGACTTGTAAAAAGGCATGAAAGAAAACTTGAAAAATAGAGAAACATATTGTTTATTAATGAGATTGTGAATTGTCCAGGATGGGTGTGTTTTCTGGGTTAATGAAGACGTGAATTCTAGCAATTGTCATTTTGTAGTTCAAAGAGTAAGTATAGAGAGAGGTTGCGGTGAGCAGAATAATGGCTTCCCGACGATGCATCTGTCCTGTTAGGAAATCTACGCGTATGTCCTGTGCTACATGGCAAGTGGGAATTAAGAATACAGCTGGAATTAAGGTTGCTCATCAGGTAAAGAGACTGCCTTGGATTACCCAGTGGGCTCAAGGTAATCACAGGAGTCCTGTAGACTCTCGGAAGGAAGCAGAAGGGGAGTCGGAGTCAGCAGAGTGTTGGAGACGCTGTGCGCCCGTCCTAAAGAGGGAGGCGGGCTGCGGTCAGGGCCCGACGGCAGCCTGTCAAAGCTGGAAAACTGTCCTGTTAGGAAATCTACGCGTATGTCCTGTGCTACATGGCAAGTGGGAATTAAGAATACAGCTGGAATTAAGGTTGCTCATCAGGTAAAGAGACTGCCTTGGATTACCCAGTGGGCTCAAGGTAATCACAGGAGTCCTGTAGACTCTCGGAAGGAAGCAGAAGGGGAGTCGGAGTCAGCAGAGTGTTGGAGACGCTGTGCGCCCGTCCTAAAGAGGGAGGCGGGCTGCGGTCAGGGCCCGACGGCAGCCTGTCAAAGCTGGAAAAGGGAAAGAAACGGGCCCCCAGAGCCTCCCTAAGGCATGCAGCTCTGTCAGCATCCCGCGTGTAGCCCAGGGAGACCCTTTTCAGGCTTCTAACCTTCCGAACGTAAAGATAATAGATCTGTATGGTCTGAAACCATTATGCGGAGAAGGCGATGGCACCCACTCCAGGGTCCTTGCCTGGAGACTCCCAGGGCCGGGGGAGCCTGCTGGGCTGCCGTCATGGGGTCGCACAGAGTTGGACACGACTGAAGCGACTTAGCAGCAGCAGCCAACCATTATGTTTCTGGTAAGTTTCTATAGCAATAATAGGAAACCGATACAGACATATAATTCATGTAACATGAAAGATTTTTAATTCTTAGGCTAAAGTGTTTCTCTTCCCGGATAGTGTGTTGGCTTGGTAGTTTGCCTTTGAGCCCGTTTGTTGGGGCTTATTATATGTGAGCACTTTGCTAGCAAGTGCTTTAGGCATTTCACTCTTATTTATCCCCCAACCAGTCAGATCAGTTTTTATTATACTTTCCATGTAAGAGACTGAACAGCAGAGAAACGAATCCGTTTGCCCGTTCTTGAAAAGCGAAATAGATCTATCTGAATTTAGAAGTTCTTAGGTCTCATATTATGCTTTATTTTCATTAATGCAAATACCTGATGTGTGAAATATGCACATAGTTAAACGAGTTAAGTAATTTTTTAGTGAGGAGGAATAAGTGGTTCTTAAGAGTCGGCAGGTTAAAGAAAATATTGGGAGAACCCTGGGTTAAGAAAAGTTTGCTTGTATCATTTATAATATTAATGCCTGGGTAGACATTTTTAAAGAGGCATTTTACATATTTTCTGATATGCTAGTGCTAAAAGAGAAATATTTTACATGGACTCAAAGTTGTGACTTCTCTTGCTTCATGCTAATGTTGGCATTTTGTTACACATTACAGAATTTTTTTTGATATTAATTCAAGTTGAGACCTTAACTTATGTTGGTTGTACTTTGGGGCCTGATAAAAGTATGAATCATGAACATGACTCTAGATGTAATATTGTTAGAAGAGAAACTGATAAGTGTTCTAAGCAGTTCATAGGAGTAGTCAACATATTGTCCCAAATGAAGTAAAAGGTAATTTGACCAACCTTAGCTGTGTTATCAGGGCTTGCTAATGGAACAAAAAATGTGGTGCAATCTGCTTTACTAGTTAGTTCTAAAAGTCTCTGGCAGTATGTTTTTACTTTGTGTTATTCTATTCGTTTATTTTGAAACAATCAGGGACCACAAATAGAATGTCTTCTGTGTTATTTTTTGCCTTATCTCCTTTTTGAGGATAATCCCTTTGAGTATTGGAAATATGTCCCATCAACTCTGTCAGGAAAGAAGATGAGCCTTTCTTCCTCCTGTTAGACCCTGCTCTTATTGCAGGGCATGAGAACTCTCTTTTGGTCTCCTGACTCCATCTAGCTAAGGCTTATATATTTGTGTGTGTGTGTGTGTGTGTGTGTGTGTGTGTGTGTATTATGTCAATGATCTTGTAAAGGACATCATATCACAGGAAGCAGGGATAGATACTTGGCTACAAAGCCAGCAAATAATAATAGATCTTAGTTTTCTCAACCTTGCTTTACAACCTAAATGTCTAAGTGACAGAAAACAGTCATTCTTCATTATTTTGACAAGTGGCACTGCGCACTCTCTTTGTATGGTTAAACAAGTTGAATTTAGTATTTCCCTTGAGGATTATCCAGGTGACTTGATCTTCCCAAGAGTAAAAGTAGCACTACTGACATCAGCTCAAATGAAACTAGTTCTCTATGATTAAGGGAGAAGTTGCTGAACAGTGTTCATTCCAAAAGCAGGTTGTACTGAAAGATGACACACAGAAGAATGACAATATCTGTTAATTTTAGATTCTAGTTTCAGTTACAAGAAAGAACTTAACTAACTTCAGTTTAGGTAGAGAGCAGAAGAGAACATCTGCTTTCTTGATCTACAGGGAGTTAAAAATCAAAGTTTGGAGCTGTTGAAATAGAAGGGCTGGGAATCCTGACTGAACTTTATAGCAGAGGAACAAATGTAAGAGTGTTTTGTATTACTTTTCCAGAGCTCCCGAGGTGACTAACTTGCATTTTTTTGGACTGGCTTAATGGTACAGTGGGTTGGTTATTAATCAAGTAAAACCCTAGTCATGTTCAGCTTTATGTATAAGTGCCATGCCATTTAAAATTACGAGTGACTGTCTTAGAAAAAGATGTGAGGAAATCAAGTTTAGACACTTAGGTGACCAAGAAAGTATATTTACTCACTAAAGTGAACTCTTAACCAATTTTTAAAAAATGATAATGATATTGGAATCCAAGGAAATGAATCTCGCTTACCACTCATCCTACTAATTGAATGAGTAAGCTTTGGGGGCTCTGGTGTGCCTAGCTCTCTCGTCTGATTTCTAATCCAGAGAACTCATTGATATGGCAACGCACTGCACTGAGAGTTCAGCTAGCTAAGAGAAAAATGATACACAATGTATAAGACACTCCTCTGAAATCCAGTTCAATGAAAAATAGCGTCTGAGGCTGCCTGAATGAATTATAGCAGGGAAGATATTGCTATAAAAGCAGCAAAACCATTAGCATAGACAGTAGAGATGCTAGGTTGGAATGCTTTTATATGCCAATTTGATGTTTGTGATTATGCTACACAGATTCAGTCCTTCATAAACCCATTTCTATGGCAACAGGGAAATGTTGAAAGCCCATAGCGTATAACTAAGACTTTTGAAAATTCTAACTAGTCTGAAGAATACATTATTTTCTTTTAATGCACAAATTTTGAGAAATTGAAAATTACTGAATAACACATGAAGCAGAAGATCTGACATCTTATAGTTAAGCCTGCTGAAAGCCTTATTTGATAGCTTATTAAATGCAGCTGGTATGTTTAAAAGTATGACTAGAGGGGGGAAAAAAGAGATGAGTCTGTAAAATGCTGTAGTCCAAATAGGCCTTCAACACTTTGGTGATAGTAAAGAAATGCAACCAATCTTTCTGCTAGAATTTACTTTCAGGATTCCCTTCCTGGTTTTGAATGGAATATTGTGAGATGTAACACAGAGATTTCAATAGCAAATAGAAGATAACCCATGGAAACTTTTAATAATGTGATAGCCTTGTAAATGCTTTCTTCAGAAATTAACTTTGGGGACTTTGACATTTATTTTCCTATAACAAGGGTGAATCGATTATTGAATGGTTGAAAGCGCACAATGCATATTGATTTGTTCATGCGGAGCCGCTCTCTCCCAGCAGGCACCTTGCTGCCTGAAACACATTTTTAAAGAGGATTGCTGCTCATTAAATTACAACGACCTGAAGCGATGGTCAACAAAGTGAGAGTGCCTCAGTTCAGCATGGTTTGGGAGCATTACCATGGACTCTCTGTGGCTTGCTTTTCCTTGTGGAACTTGACCTGAAGAATATACATGGTTCACTGTTTTGATGTCTAGAATTTAGTTACTCAAAACCCCAAATATGTGCCAATGACTGCAACTTAAGTATGGCCAAAGTTTTATATCATTATGATAAGTAGTTTTACAGAATCCTTATTAAACACGATACATGAATCAAATTGCTGATGTTTTGTATACTATGGGATACAGATGGAAGAGATGGAAGTTTAATTTAAGGAAAAATTTTCCCTTATGTTTTTTGCTTCTTTGAAATGGTGGTGGTGGTTGTTCAGTTGCCAAGTCGTGTCTGATTCTTCGTGACCCCATGGACTGTGGCACGTGCAGCCTCACGGTCCTGCCATTAAAATGTTCCTGCCAAAATGGTCAAGTATAATATATTATCACTTTAAAGGGGTGTTAATGAAGTGTCCAGATTAGATGATGGTAGGAGGATGGGAAGAGATATGATGTAGACATATAAACATTTTCGCCAAAGTTGTGTATTATAAGTCATTCTTGACCATTAGAAAGAAAGATAAATGCCTCATTATTCTCTTTCTGTCTGTATATTATTATTCCATGGTTTAACCTATATTTATACTTTAGCTCATAGCTTCTATCTTATCAATTCGTTTCCTGATACATGGGCACTTGGTATATGTATCAAATCTTTCTCTGAGAAATTCTGAGAAATTTAGGGCCCAGGATATGACAAAAAATTTGGGGAGTGCAAGCCTTTATTTCAGCTATCTTGTAACTCCATATCTACCTGGCCTCCCCATTATATACATTTAGGCATTGAGGGTTTGCTCTTGGTAGGAAACTCATGTAATCTCTTCATTTCCTCTGGGAAATTGGGGCCAAGACCCCAAAGTTTCTGCAGCAAAGTGTAGGGACCATAAGGTCAATCAGATGCGCTGAATTCGCTTTCCTTTTAAGCATCGTGTGTAGCTGCTGTTTATACTTCCTCATTTAGTTGTAGGTTTTCTGTCTCTCTTAAGTTCCATTTCTTGCCAGATGTCTTTATTCTGGCCTGGCCCTGACTGTTTTGTATCTTCTTCAGCTATGGTGACTCTAGAAACTCAGCAATGTCTTCACAATCCCTTGGGGCGTTAGGCTTGGATGCTTAGAAGGTTAGAGTTCCTTGATGGCACATTTGTGACCTTACTTTCCAGGCATGGTCTTAGCATTTGCATCTTGTCTCTGTATCCAAACTATTGCTTTACACTCACTGCCTCTGGGGTTCCATAACACTACCCCAAGCATCATCCCGTATAGGTCGGCCAGTTCTCGCTCCATTGCCTGCAACATCCCCTACAGTGTTACAGTGCTTTGATTTCCTCCACAGCACTTCTCCCCTGACACACTGTGTATCTGATTGGGTATTTGTTTACATTGGTTTCCTTCCACTTGAGATCCTTTAGAGCAGAGATTCTGCTGCTGTTTTCTGTAGCTTCTTCTGTGTTTAGAACATCATTCAATTATGAGTGCTAAGTACATGCTGGTTGAGTGACTGACTAAATGTATAAAGAGCAGAGATTTGAGGGTTAAGAGCCTCATCTTAGGAATATTCATTGACAGTGAGTTCACCTTCAACTGCAATTCATGGATCTTTGAGGCAGATGAAAATGGGAAGTGAAACTGGAGTGGGTTGCCATTTCCTTCTCCAGGGGATCTTTCCGACCCAGGAATTGAACCTGGGTCTCCTGCATTGCAGGCAGGTTCTT
Source organism: Aepyceros melampus (assembly GCA_006408695.1). Classification (NCBI taxonomy): domain Eukaryota; kingdom Metazoa; phylum Chordata; class Mammalia; order Artiodactyla; family Bovidae; genus Aepyceros; species Aepyceros melampus. Next base: position 103,889 of record SJXQ01005180.1, on the reverse strand, counting down.
TACCGATTAGGCTATAATTATTTTAGCTGAACAGTTTCACATTCATACCAGTTCTCCTGTTCTGATAATTTAGCTCTGCATAAACAGATAATGTCTTCCTTCCAAAGAAACAGGAATAAGTGGAAGATTAAAACTTGTTTCTAAAGAGAAAGATGTCCTTTTGGAGCATTGTGTTAGGTAACATAAGTGAGTAGGAATAATAGCTTTGCCTTATTCCTGTGCTGAATTCACTTCTCTTCTCCAGCAGTGTAAGTATTGTTTAGGTACAAAACATCAAGACCTCGATAATGTAATATTTAGAAAACTTAGCATTTTATTTTATTTTTTAACCATAAATCCCAGGAGAAACTAACTCCTGGTAGGTCCCATACAGACTCTCTGTTGAGGAAATAAATAACATAATCACTTTTCAGAAAGAACTGTTACCACAAAAGGGAGATCATTGCTCAGTCAGGGTGAATTTAAGGACTGGAATTTAAAATGCAACAAATAACATCAGCTGTTTAGTAATAATTGGTCAAATGGAACATTCAGTCTCACATGAACGATTTTAGATTATGAGACACGATTTTATCTCAGAAGTTAAATATTGCAAACCTTTGTGAATTTTGAAGTCTAGTAAATAAACCTTAAAAATGGAAAACTAAGCTGGTTAGAGTATAAAAAGATGTAAAAAATTAAAGTTCACTTAAGGATATGAGCAGATGTAACATTCCAGAAAATATCTGGATGTGATTTTTCCTTCCTCTATGCTAATCATCATTTCCCTTCTAGGAATTGTGTTGTTCTTCTGCTTGGAATTTGTCCATCCCAGATTTTTTTATTCAAATCATACCCATACTGAGGGTCTTGTCTAGGACACCTTCTGTGTCAGAATTTATGCTGAGAAATCTCTTCTATGAAGTCTGGGAGACTTATTTACATGTGAGACCTTGAAGACTATAGTTATTTCATTCCTCAGTAGGATTTTAAGTAACTCAGGGGTGCCTTTTCTTTCTCCTTCCTTCCTCCTCCTCTATTTTATTATGTTTATTGAAATGCAGTTGACTTATGCTTCCTTCTCCTCTTTTTCTTTTTTTTTCTTCTTCTATTTCATGTAACTGTTGACCCAGATAGAGTTCAATATGTTTTCTGTTTTAAGGTGCGTAATACAGTTTGGGAAACGTGGTACAGTCAAAAGGTTTGGAGTCAGACAGACTTGGCTCTTAATTTTCTGCCACCTCCTAGTTCCTTGACCTTTGGCTAGACAGACTCTCTGTTGAGGAAATAAATAACATAATCACTTTTCAGAAAGAACTGTTACCACAAAAGGGAGATCATTGCTCAGTCAGGGTGAATTTAAGGACTGGAATTTAAAATGCAACAAATAACATCAGCTGTTTAGTAATAATTGGTCAAATGGAACATTCAGTCTCACATGAACGATTTTAGATTATGAGACACGATTTTATCTCAGAAGTTAAATATTGCAAACCTTTGTGAATTTTGAAGTCTAGTAAATAAACCTTAAAAATGGAAAACTAAGCTGGTTAGAGTATAAAAAGATGTAAAAAATTAAAGTTCACTTAAGGATATGAGCAGATGTAACATTCCAGAAAATATCTGGATGTGATTTTTCCTTCCTCTATGCTAATCATCATTTCCCTTCTAGGAATTGTGTTGTTCTTCTGCTTGGAATTTGTCCATCCCAGATTTTTTTATTCAAATCATACCCATACTGAGGGTCTTGTCTAGGACACCTTCTGTGTCAGAATTTATGCTGAGAAATCTCTTCTATGAAGTCTGGGAGACTTATTTACATGTGAGACCTCGAAGACTATAGTTATTTCATTCCTCAGTAGGATTTTAAGTAACTCAGGGGTGCCTTTTCTTTCTCCTTCCTTCCTCCTCCTCTATTTTATTATGTTTATTGAAATGCAGTTGACTTATGCTTCCTTCTCCTCTTTTTCTTTTTTTTTCTTCTTCTATTTCATGTAACTGTTGACCCAGATAGAGTTCAATATGTTTTCTGTTTTAAGGTGCGTAATACAGTTTGGGAAACGTGGTACAGTCAAAAGGTTTGGAGTCAGACAGACTTGGCTCTTAATTTTCTGCCACCTCCTAGTTCCTTGACCTTTGGCTAGGTTCTTCTCTTTGCTTTTCAGTAACCTCTTTAAAATGATATACCTTTTAGTGTCGTTGTGAAAATTAACTTGATAATATATGCAATCTGTCTGTCATATAGAATGTGCTCAACCACATACTATCTCTTCTTCTCATTGTTAACTTTACTCATTTGACCTTGAAATGACCCTAATTATTTGTTTGGGTCATGTAAACGTCTATGGAGATTCTAAATGAGAATTTTCTGTCTGATCAGTGTGGTGCTTTCTAAAGGTGTTTGGAGAAGTGGAAGATAAAAAGAAGTATGTTGTCAAATGAATGGTTATCTGGAGGATATGAAATGTTTTTATTTCTTTCTAGTTTCTTTTTTTCACCTCCCTTCTTTATTTTTTTCCTTCTTTCCTCATTTTTTTCTTGCCTTCCTTTCAAAAGTATAACATTTATAATTCAGGGTTGAAAAGCATGTAAAGTCTTTAATATAGTAGTTTGTAAAGGTGATATAATTATACAAATGTAATATAATTTTATGATATCTCATACCAAAGAAGTGATGATATTTCATCTCTTCAATCCCTTCCTTTAATGTGGCAAAGAGTAGTCAGTAGACACATAATAAATTACTTTGACTGAAAAAGTATATTTCATAGAAACTCAGGTTTGTGAATTTGAAACTGTACTTGGTGCTTATTATGTGTATCTTGCTATCATATCAAATTTTTATCTAGTTCTAGGACTTCAACTTGGCATTTATTTCTTACATTTCCTGCTGATTGTTTACATTTCTGATAATGTGCAATATTAAATTTCATTTTTCTGGACTGAATATAATTTTATTTCTTGCCCATATTTCTTTTCACTTAGGTCCATTTGTCTAGTTTCTCTGTCCTTACTAGATTTTGCAACACAATCAAATTTATCATGAAGTGAAAGTTTAATAATCTTTCTTCCAAATGATTATTTGATAGTATTAAATGAGAGACTAATGTTTAGTCTTTTAATTGCTTCCTCAGTAGACTCTGTATAGAGCTTCTCCATCTTTGGCTGCAAAGAATATAATCAGTCTGATTTTGGTACTGATCATCTGGTGATGTCCATGTGTAGAGTCTTCTTTGTGTTGTTGGAAGATGCTATTTGCTATGACCAGTGCATTCTCTTGGGAAAACTCTGTTAGCAAATGCCCTGGTTTATTTTGTACTCCAAGGCCAAACTTGCCTGTTACTCCAGGTATCTCTTGACTTCCTACTCTTGCATTCCAGTTCCCATTGATAAAAAGGACATCTTGTTTTTGTGTGTTAGTTCTAGAAGGTCTTGTAGGTCATCATAGACCCATTCAACTTCAGCTTCTTCAGCATTACTGGTTGGGGCATATAGACTTGGATTACTGTGATGTTGAATGGTTTGCCTTGGAAATGAACCAAGATCATTCTGTCATTTTTGAGACTGCATCCAAGTACTCTATTTCAGACTCTTTTGACTCTGAGGGCTACTCCATTCCTTCTAAGGGATTCTTTCCCACAGTAGTAGATATAATGATCATCTGAATTAAATTCACCCATTCCAGTCCACTTTAGTTCACTGATTGCTAATGTGTCAGTGTTCACTCTTGCCATCTCCTGTTTAAGCACTTCCAATTTACCTGATTCATGGACCTAACTAACATTCCAGGTCCCTAAGCAATATTGTTCTTTATAGCATCAGACCATCCACAACTGGGCATTGTTTCTGCTTTGGCTCAGCCTCTTCATTCTTTCTGTAGCTATCTCTCAGCTCCACTCCAGTAGAATATTGGGCACCTACTGACCTCAGAGGTTTACCTTTCACTGTCGTATCTTTTAACCTTTCCATCCAGTTAATGAGATTCTCAAGGCAAGACTACTGAAGCCGTTTGCCATTCCCTTGTCCAGTTGGCCATGTTTTGTCAGGCCCTAACTNTGAATGGTTTTTTTTAGTAGTCCTAAAATGTATTTTATTATATATAATATTTTGGAGGCCAATTTAAATTATTTTTTTATTAAATTCCATGATGCACAAATAAAATGTTACTAGAATTAGAATGTGCTCTATTTCCCTTACTTTTTTTAAACAAAATTAAAATATGAAGAAATTGCAGATTTCTTTTATAATGGATCAGTGTTGCTTGTCTTTTTATAAAAATAATATTTTTCATTTTTTCTTTTGCTTTTCATTTGATCACTCCAGAAATGAGAAGTTTTGTACAGCAGAAAGTATGGATAGGATTAGCCTAGCTTTATTTCAGTCTTCAACAATATGTTTAATACTATGTTTCTTGAGAAAAATTTACTTGGTTGATTTTAAGAATAACTACTTGAGTATAAGAGAGAAAGCCCTGTGCTTTTGGGACCCTAAAATAACCTTGGATAATTTAGAAACAGTGTTTCTAATTACTGAACTTTTGTAACTTTGATCATAATGGTTATATTTCTAAACTTTTTTCATATTCATATGAACATATTTGTGTTTATTATTGATCCCATGACCTAATTTTTCTCTCTGGGCCATTTTTTTTTCCATTAGAAAAAAGATGCATGTTCAAAATACCTAATGACCAGATTAAATTAAAAAAAATATTTCCAGATTAAAATCTTAGTTGCAGCTGCAGTCACCTTTTTTTTTTGGACCAAATGTTTGAAATAATTTTGCCTAAAGAAACTCTTTTTTATTGCTTTCTTACTTGGTACTTAAAAAATATTGCCATCTGAAACTGGCATCCTTCCTTCAGACTTAATGTATCTGCTTAAGAGTAACTATAAAATCTCAGTTTAAAGTAATTGGGGATCTGCTTCCTATACCAACAAACTGTAATGGAAATGAAAACATTTGAAAGGGAGCATACCCAAGAAGGATTTAAATATAAAGATTTATAGTTTATATGAAATACTCTGTATTTATCATTTCAATTGCTGTATGGTAGATTTCAACCACTCTTTGCCAATACTGATTATTTTTTCATTTGGCTTCTTTTAGTACCAATTTAAGGAAGGTTTTCTAAGAAGTAAATCACTTTTAGGATATTGTGATTTTTAATGATAAGGACAACAAGTATTCAATCAGAGACTTACAGTCAGAGATTACTTTTAATTTTTTAGTGCCTTACTGTAAATGGGTACTTGCTTTTATTTAATAAAGCTTCTATTTCCATTGCTGAGAGCTAGTCTTTTCAGAAATTAAACCAAGTTTTCTTTCAAATGTCCATCCTCTATTTAAATCATTCCTTTTGGATGTTTAACAACTTAGTAACCATCTACTAGGAGTGTTCATCTCTTGTATTCAGTAAATCTGGGAGATTCTAAATTGTTCCAAAATTTTTCTTTCTGCAAGAGTAAGACTTTCTTGTGTTATCTTCCTTTGGTTGCTTGAACCCTAACTATAGTAGATTGTGTTAAATTATGTGATTTGACTTATACTAATGTACAAACTAGCCAATATAGTGTAAATTTCTAAAGAGTTCTTCCTGTGTTTTACCGATAGGGAGAATTTCAGAAAATGTGATTTAATGGTAAAAGAGGTAAATTTGGCCATATTTATATATATCACATCTCCCATATCATAACATCTTTATCTGCCATTTTACCCATAAGTAAAATCAGTTCTGTTGATAGATTTCTGTGTTAGGGGCTCATCTGGGTTAACTCAACCTGATCATGTTTATCTCATGAGATTTTAATTGGTTTTATGTAAGTATGATGCATTATGCATTCAGTCCAAAGTTAATGACAATCTATCTATGGAGTACAGTATAGTTATTGATTGACTTTATTATGTTTTATACCAGAAACTCAATAACTATTTCTAAAATTTTAAAATTTAAAATTTAATATAGTTTGAATAGGGAATCATTTACATGGCTCAGACATTCAAAAACTATAAAATAAAAGCAGTGAATGTTGTCTTTAAACCAGTGTTTCTCAGCCATCTGAGTTTTCTCCATACAGGCAACCAGAGTTATCACTTTGTTCATATCCATACAGAAACATTATATGCATATATAGACAAGCATATAATACACACACTTCCTTGTTTATCTTTTTAAAACAAAGGGCATTAAGAGAATATTAGAGTCATTTGTATCAGAGATTGTTATTTCATATTAGTACGAAAAGATCTTGGTTATCTTTTTACTATGGATGCAACGTTTAAATTGTACCACAGTTTATTTAATTAGTCCCCTATTAATGGATATTTAAGTTTTTTCCTAAACATGCTAATACAAATAATCCTTTGTTGGGTGACCCTGTATGTAAGTTATTTTTTACGCATCTGAGTTGAAATAAGAGGCTGTTGAATGAATGGTATTCTGTTTGATGTCTTGCCTTATTTAGTTTAGATAAGTTCACTTTCCTCTTTACTGAGTCAGATTTTTAAGCATTTCCAGTTAAAACAACTTTTTGTCACTAAAAAACAACGGGAAGTTATACTTTTTCTGAACTGCCTTTTAGAGAATGAAGTGTTAAGTGGTTGATTTAGTTAAATTGAAGAATAAGGAAAACTCATTTGATGTTGATTTTACCAATTAAGCAAGTGTAGCATGAATAAATTAAAACACAAGAGATTTCCAGGGCAGTTTTCTGTAGTAAACCAGAGAATCAGTGAATGGGGAATAAAAACTTTTCTTCTTCATCTAAATCCAGTTATAGCAGTTGTGAGTCTGAATGTGGCGAAGTTTCTGGTTTTCTTGCTTCCCGGACTCAGTGTGTATTATGAGAAGGAATAGGAGGAGCCCATTTGGGGTTGATCGCTTTACGGATATAGGGACAGAATCACAGCATTTCTCTTCCTGTGATCACATTTTCACCTCCTCATGCGGTGCACACCTGTGCCTTGTTGGCAGTTGTACTCAATGGGAAGTCACACCTTACCTACTTTCACTAAGGGAGGAAATTAGTTTTTTGCAATGTGTGTCCTTTCAGATGACACTGAGTGTTTCTTAGTGGAGATTTGCAAAGTAAATAAATAAAGAGTCAGAAGAGAGGCTTTGAACAGACTTCAGTGCAAAGAGTGTCTGGCATGATGGGTACAGATTTGCATGCCGTGGGTGATGGAGTCATAATGACTTCAGTAAATGCTCATGTCTGAGTTTATTTAAAATTTAATAGCAATTCAAGGAAGAAAGCGTTAGAATAAAATTATGTGTATTCACTCTGCACTTTACACGAATTTTGAGGCTGGCTCAGCTGAACAATAGACTGTGGCCGTGCATTCGTTTGCCACATGAGTTCAACATTGCCTTCCCCCACCCCACCCTCTGCCCAGCCTGCTGTGAAAATGTTTTGCAGCTGTGTGACTTTTCCATTGTTGGACTCTGTCTGAATTCCTCCTCTGTTGGTTTTATCTTGGATTCTTGAAACTCTTCTTTTCCCTGATATATTTCAGCTTCCTAGATATTTAGTATTTTTTTCAGTTTGTCTTAACCATTACTATTAGCTACATTCCATATCATGGAATACCACTGAGCAATAAAAAGGAACAAATGTGGTTCATGCAAAATTTGGATGAATATTTAGAAAATTAGGCTGAATAAAAAGAGCTAATGCCAAAAGTCGTATGATTCCATTTGTATAACATTTGTGAAAGGGTGAAATAATAGAAATGGAAAATAAATTGGTGATTGCTTTGAGCTGAGAATGGGAGTGTATGTGAAAATGAGTGCGGCTGTAAAAGGACAGGAGGAGGGGTCTTTGTAGTGACGGAAATGCTCTGCATCTTGACCGTGTTAATATCAGTATTCTGGATGTTGTATTATCCTGGAGTTTCATAACATGTAACTATTAGGGAAATAGGGTAAAGGGTATATGGGACCTCTTAATTGCTTACAATTTCAGTAAATCTACAGTTATCTCAAAACTGAAAAAATTATAGGAAATGAATTTCTGTGTCCATAAATAATGGACAGTACCTTGTTTAGGATTTTTTTTTTCTTTCAACAAATAATTATTAAATGACTATTATGCCAGGCCCTAGAAATTCAGGATCAACAAGGTGGACAATTTTAATACTCTTATTACTTAAATTCTAGGGGAAGAAATAGTCAACATACAAAGCAAACAAATAAACAAGATAATTTCAAATAATAAAAATTGTTGTGAAGAAAACAAAAACCAGTGTGAGAACTTAGGGAGGAGGAGTATGGGTGGTTGGACTCAGACTTGTCAGATATTCTCTCTGTGGAAGGACTGCTTCACGGTGCCGCCTGTGGGAAGGTAGGAGAACATTCTGGGGAAGAGCATCTCAAGCCTTTTTTCTAGCAATTACTGAAGGCCCAAGTTGCTGTTTGCTTATAAAGTTTAGCTTGGCTGAACCCAGGAACGTGGCTGGTGTATGAGATGAGATTAAAGAGGTTACAGAGGCCAGGTCAAATGGGACTCATAGGCCCTGATGACCTTGAGTTTAGATTTTACCATAAATGCAGATAAACCATTGGAAGTCTTCAAGCAGAGGCACAACATGAACTCATTTAAGTTTTTAAAAGATCATGTCGACTGCTTTATGGAGAAATGGAAAATTTAAAGCCAAGAAATTAGCAAAGTCACTCTTGTAATAATTTGAACAAGAGATGGTGATGTCTACCCATACCTCTTCAAACTGAATTAATTAAAAGTGCATGTTAAGCGGATAAAGGGAAGGACAGAATATTGAAACTAAGTGTTGGAAGTGGTTGCTTATTTAGAAATTCTCCGTGGAAACAGGAATTAGTCATGGAGTCTTAGCTCATAGTCGTTTCATCTGTTGAGGTCTGAGTATCCTGGGAAATCAAAAGGAGAGGAAGGCGCACGCTAGCATCAAATATCAAGGTTTGCTTCCAGTGTAGTGCGGTGTGTAGTGTGTAGTATACTTACCAGTCAGGGTTCTCTAGAGAAACAGAGTCAATGGGATATATATTCGTATTCATATTTATATTCATAGTCATCTTCATACCTAGGGAGATATGGAAAGAAAGAGATTGATTTATTTTAAGAAACTGGTTTACAGAATTGTGGAGGCTGGCAGGTTCAACTCTGCAGGCTGAGTGGGCTTCAGGCTGTAAACTCAGGGAAGAGTTGTTGCTATAGCTCAAGTCTAAAGGTAAATGGCAAGCCGCCTTCCTTCTTACTCAGGAAAGGTCAGTCTTTGTTTTATGGCCTTTAACTGATTGATCGAAGCCCACCCACATTATAATGCTGATTTAAATGCTTAACGCGTTTAGAAAAGTACCTTCACAGAAACATCCAGATGTATCTGACCAAATATCTGTGTACTCTGGCCTAGCCAAGTTGACACATGAAAGTAAGCATCATAGACAAGTTGGATTCTACATAACACAGCCTTGAAAAGAATATGTATGCCATGCCTAAGAACCTCAGCAGTCATCAGTTCAGTTCAGTTGCTCAGTCGTGTCCAACTCTTTGTGACCCCATGGGCTGCAGCGTGCCAGGCCTCCCTGTCCATCATCAACTCCCGGAGCTTACTCAAACTCATGTTCATTGAGTCAGTGATGCCATCCAACCATCCCATCCTCTGTCGTCCCCTTCTCCTCCCACCTTCAATCTTTCCCAGCATCAGGGTCTTTTCAAATGAGTCAGTTCTTTGCATCAGGTGACCAAAGTATTGGAGGTTCAGCTTCAGCATCAGCCCTTCCAATGAATATTCAGGACTGATTTCCTTTAGGATGGACTGGTTGGATCTCCTTGCTGTTCAAGGGACTCTCAAGGTCTCCTCCAACACCACAGGGATTGAACCCAGGGTTCCCACATTGCAGGTGATTCTTTACCAGCTGAGCCATGAGGGAAGCCCTCAGCAGTAATAGGTGGAGACAAGTAAAAATGATCAGAGTAACACAGCTTGTCACTGGGGCTCCACAAGTCTTGTCACAACCCTTCTTAAGGTTATGGATGGAGCCTTGGAAATAACTAAGATTAGATTTATCAACTGCCTGGAAAGATGAAGGCTTATAATTGGCTTTAAGTTGATTCAGAGCAAATAAGGAAGTGTGTTCATTTTCCATAATCAACTTTGTGGACTAAGTGTTAAACATTATGCACAATGCCAAAGAGGGTAAGACTAGTTCACAAGTTAGGTTTTACTTTTATGAGAAAATGCCCATTTACAAAGGCACAAGTAATACCTCTATTATTTGTTCTGACAGAATTAAGGTGTGTGAAGGTCTCTTTTCGCTAATTCTAGTCAACTTGGTTCCTCTTTCTCCTCTGAGACTTAGGGCACTTGAGAATCAGAAAATAAAGAAAATGACTCTGAGAGTTTTTTATGATTGTCAGAGTTCTCACTGCAACAAGTATGCATTGATCTTTACCTATTCATAAAACACTGGGCTAAGAAAGTGCTCAGAGCCACACAGAGAGATAATTTCTCCTCTGAAGGAATTAACACCGCAGGTGGGAGGTGAAAGAGCAGGCGGTGGAGCTTTTCACCACTTTTGACTTTTAGGTCAGACCAATAGGGGTTACAATTGCTCACTTTAACTAATTGCTAGCTATGTGTCCTCAGGCAGATAATTTATTCTTTTTGAGACCATTTTCTGACCTGTAAAATGGTAATAATACAGTGGATCCACATGTTACACTGAGGTATCTCTAAAGCAAAAGGTAGGATGATAAACCCATATATAATCAACATTATGCTTGAAAATATCCCATCGCTTATGAAATACTGCACCCCCAATTTTGCATGTATATATACATATATATTATATGGCTGTACGGTACCTCTTATACATAAAATTTGACAGTCATTAAACTGGAGTAAATGAAGAATTAAAAGAAGGCCTATAAGCAAATGTTTGGGCATTCAATCATTTATTATTTTTTTAAAATGACTATCAATTCAGTTTAGTCGCTTAGTCGTGTCTCACTCTTTGCGACCCCATGAACTGCAGCATGCCAGGCCTCCCTGTCCATCACCAACTCCCGGAGTTCACTCAGACTCACGTCCATTGAGTTGGTGATGCCATCCAGCCATCTCATCCTCTGTCATCCCCTTCTCCTCCTGCCCTCAATCTTTCCCAGCATCAGGGTCTTTTCCAGTGAGTCAGCTCTTCGCATCAAGTGGCCAAAGTATTGGAGTTTCAGCTTCAACATCAGTCCTTCCAATGAACACCCAGGACTGATCTCCTTTACGATGGACTAGTAGGATCTCCTTGCAGTCCAGAGGACTCTCAAGAGTCTCCTCCAGCACCACAATTCAAAAGCATAAATTCTTCAGAGTTCAGCTTTCTTTATAGTCTAACTCTCACATCTATACATGAAAACTGGCCAAACCATAGCCTTGACTAGATGGACCTTTGTTGACAAAGTAATGTCTCTGCTTTTTAATATGCTATCTATGTTGGTCATAACTTTCCTTCCAAGGAGTAAGCATCTTTTAATTTCATGGCTGCAGTCACCATCTGCAGTGATTTTGGCCCTGAAAAATAGTCAGTGACTGTTTCCACTGTTTCCCCTCTATTTGCCATGAAGTGATGCGACCAGATGGCATGATCTTAGTTTTCTGAATGTTGAGCTTTAAGCCAACTTTTTCACTCTCCCCTTTCAGTTTCATCAAGAAGCTCTTTAGTTCTTCTTCACTTTCTGCCTTAAGGTTGATGTTATCTGCATATCTTAGGTTATTGATATTTCTCCTGCCAATCTTGATTCCAGCTGGTGCTTCTTCCAGGCTAGCTTTTCTCATGATGCACTCTGCATATAAGTTAAATAAGCAGGGTGACAATATACAGCCTTGATGTACTCCTTTTCCTATTTTTTCTTCTTCACTTTCTGCCTTAAGGTTGATGTTATCTGCATATCTTAGGTTATTGATATTTCTCCTGCCAATCTTGATTCCAGCTGGTGCTTCTTCCAGGCTAGCTTTTCTCATGATGCACTCTGCATATAAGTTAAATAAGCAGGGTGACAATATACAGCCTTGATGTACTCCTTTTCCTATTTGGAACCAGTCTTTGTTCCATTTCAGTCCTAACTGTTTCTTCCTGACCTGCATATAGGTTTCTCAAGAGGCAGGTCAGGTGGTCTGATATTCTCATCTCTTTCAGAATTTTCCACAGTTTATGGTGATCCACACAGTCAAAGGCTTTGGCATAGTCAAAAAAGCAGAAATAGATGTTTTTCTAGAACTCTCTTGCTTTTTCGATGATCCAGCGGATGTTGACAATTTGATTTCTGGTTCCTCTGCCTTTTCTAAAACCAGCTTGAACATCTGGAAGTTCACAGTTCATGTATTGCTGAAGCCTGACTTGCAGAATTTTGAGCACTAGTGTGTGAGATGAGTGCAATTGTGCAGTAGTTTGAGCATCCTTTGGCATTGCCTTTCTTTGGGATTGGAATGAAAACTGATTGGAATGAAACTTTTCCAGTCCTGTGGCCACACTGAGTTTTCAAAATTTGCTGGCATATTGAGTGCAACACTTTCACAGCATCATCTTTTAGGGTTTGAAATAGCTCAACTGGAATTCCATCAACTCCACTAGCTTTGTTCATAGTGTGCTTCCTAAGGCCCACTTGACTTCACATTCCAGGATGGCTGGCTCTAGTTGAGTTATCACACCATCGTGATTATCTGAGTCATGAAGATCTTTTTTGTACAGCTCTTCTGTGTATTCTTGCCACCTCTTCTTAATATCTTCTGCTTCTGTTAGGTCCATACCATTTCTCTCCTTTATTGAGCCCTTCTTTGCATGAAATGTTCCCTTGGTATCACTACTTTTCTTGAAGAGATCTCTAGTCTTCCCCATTCTATTGTTTTCCTCTATTTCTTTGCACTGATCGCTGAGGAAAGCTTTCTTATCTCTCCTTGCTATTCTTTGTAACTCTGCACTCAAATGGGTATGTCTTCCCTTTTCTCTTTTGCTTTTGGCTTCTCTTCTTTTCACAGCTATTTGTAAGGCCTCCTCAGACAGTCATTTTGCTTTTTTGCCTTTCTTTTTCTTGGTGATGGTCTTGATCCCGGTCTCCTGTACAATGTCATGAACCTCCATCCATAGTTCATCAGGCACTCTATCTGTCAGATCTAGTCCCTTACATCTATTTCTCACTCCCACTATATAATCATAAGGGATTTGATTTAGGATGACTATCATTTCCTGGTAATAAACAGAAAGTTAGAGAATTATTAAAGCTGCTGCTTGATTCAAGTATTTTCTCCATATTAAGTCTTTTTACTTATATATTTGTCCTTATAGATTTGTTTTTATTGTGAGAATTAAATGAATAGTAGAATAGCTACATTTATTAAGAAGTTGAAGGAAAAGAGGTTTGTGAGGAATATGTTCTGAATCAAGGTGAACTGCATTGTCAGTATTGTATGACTGTTATACAGAGTAAATAAAATACTTAGATGAATCACATCTGACACAGGATGAGCACTCATTTGTTAACTTTTTTATTATTTTAATTAATTTTTTGTTGTAGAAGTAATTGATCATCCCAAGGCTAGTTGGACAAGGTTATGTTTATAGCCCCATTTACCCTTAAATTCTCTCATTTTAAACATTCTCAATGTATCACACATGATATATTTTGGCAGTTTCTATGGGTTTATAGAGTATTCTGAAAAAGGAAAAAAATAATTCCTGGTTTGGAAGTCAGGAAGGACCTCATGGAAGGAGTGTTTGACATGAACCCTTGAAGAGCTAGTGGTTTTTTGATAGATACAGAGAATGATTTTGGGAGCCAGCTTTTGTGGTATAGTTACTCCTCTCCTCAATCTAACACTTCCCCACTTCTGTGAATCAGAAGCAGAAACCTGACTCCAAGATCAGGAGCCTACTTCCCCAACTTTCCTTGCAGCGAGGTGGAGACATGTGATACAATCCTGGCCCATGAACTGCTGAGTGACTTCTAAGGAGCTCTTTCCTTCCAGATTATAAGAGAGGAAGGAGAAGGAAGGAAGGAGAGAGGGAGCGGGGGAAGAGAGAGAAAGGAAGAAACTAGCTTTCCTCATGGGCACAAAAATAATAGAAAGTATTTATGTAATGCTATTTGCTAAGTCCTATTTTAAGATTTTTGCAATTTTTCATATTAAAATAGTAAATCTTCACTTTGTCTATATTAAGTCATTAAATCCTATATACTATTTTTACTTACATGTTATAGATGAAAAAACTAAAGCTCAGAGCAGTTATGCACATTCTGAGGGGCATAAAACAGAAGTAGAGTTTGAACTCAATCTAATCCCAGGAGCTGTGTTCTTGACTATTACACTATGTAGTGAACCCCATTGGTGATGATGTAACTGAAAGAAGTAAAACACTAGCTCCTTGAAAATTTTTGCATCAGAAAATTAACCAAAATATGAAGCTGAGTTCCTCTGCATTTATAGAATTTTGGATTATTGTTTAGCTCACTGTTAGATGGATTTTCTATTAAGTGCAAGTGATGAAAGATTACTTCAAGATTGAGAAAGGAGTATGTCAGGGCTGTCTACTGTCACCCTGTTTGTTAATCTGTGTGCTTAGCACATCATGAGAAATGCTGAGCTGGACGAGCTAGAAGCTGGAATCAAGACATCAGGAGAAACATCAACAACCTCAGATAAGCAAATGATACCACTCTAATTGCAGAAAGCGAAGAGGAACTAAAGAGCCTCTTTTTTTTTTAATTTATCTAGTTATATTTACTTATGTATTTTTTACTGAAGGATAATTGCTTTAGAATTTTGTTGTTTTCTGTCAAACCTCAACTTGAATCAGCCATAGGTATACATATATTGCCTCCCTTTTGAACCTCCCTCCTCATCCCACCCCTCTAGGTTGATGAGAGCCTCTTGGTGAGGGTGAAGGAGGAGAATGAAAAAGCCAGCTTAAAACTAAATATTAAAAACTCTAAGATCATGGCATCTAGGCCCACTTTTCACGGCAAATAGAGAAAAGGTGGAAGTAGTGACAGATTTCCTCTTAATGGGCTTTAAAACCACTGCGGATGTTGACTGCAGCCATGAAATCAGAAGATGTTTGCTTCTTGGCGGGAAAGCTACTACAAACCTAGGCAGTGTTCCAAAAAGCAGAAACATTACTCTGCTGACAAATGTCCGTATAGTCAAGGCTGTGGTCTTCTCAGTGATCATGTACAGTTGTGGACTATAAAGCAGGCAGAACGCCAAGGAATTGATGCCTTTGAACTGTGGTGCTGGAGAAGACTCCTGAGAGTCACTTGGACTGCAAGGAGATCCAACCAGGGAAATCAACTCTGAATACTCATTGGGAGGATTGATGCTTGAAGTTGAAACTCCAGTATTTTGGTCATCTGATGCAAATAGTTGATTCATTGGAAAAGTCCCTGATGCTGGGAAAGATTGAGGGCCAAAGAAGAGGATCAGAGGATGAGATGGCTGGATGGCATCACTGATGCAATGGACATGGACTTGGGCAAACATTGGGAGCTGGTGAGGGACAGAGAGGCCTGGTGTGCTGCAGTTCATGAGGTCACAGAGTTGGACATGGCTGGGTGATTGAACAACAATAGAATAGATTATATTGGTGGTTTTGGAGTTAGAAATGAACATTTCAGTCAGGGAGAACAGCATGAACAGATTCAAGGATGGATTGTGTTTAGAGGATAACTACTAACCTCTTTGCTGGACCAGTGTCCATGTGATGGAGTTGTAGGCGTTGAGTCCTGAAATACAGAAAGAACCCTAAGGTAACAACCTTTCATCCCAGTTTTCACTAATTTTAGGCAGGACTTCTCTTTAAGATCCTTGATCTTGAGAAAAATAAACTTAGAACATTGCTTTAAGAAGAGCAACCAGTTAATACAGAAGGTCTCTCCTCCTAGGGTTATGGACAAAGTGAAAATTACATTTCATAAATGTGGCCAGAATTAAATTTGTATGACATCTATAACTGAAGAATTATCTCTGGCCTTGAATTCTAGTTACAGCTTTGCAAATCTCTAAGGAAAAAAAAAAGTATATTAGGAATATGTGGTATCCATTATGTTTACATGGAGATGTTTGATTTCTCACTATTATCTCTTTAATCTGTTGCAAAATATTTTACAGCAAAATTGCTTCCATTATCAAGTTCTCAAATCTTTTTTTTTCTGAGAAACCATGTAAAGTACTGCTTCGTAGGATGCTGTCTAATGAAACACGACAGCAAAGACTTTAAATCGAACCCATGCTTTACTTCAGTCCTCCTTTTTTGGGAGGACTGAAAGACGGAACACATGATTCTTCAAAATTGGCTCTTTTCTCTTTTTGACACTGCTTCTCTTCTCCTGAACATTCTTTTAATGCCAGAGGTAGTGTAGTATGAGGATTAAAGTAGAAGATTTGATTTAAACAGAACTAGTTGCTAATGCAGCTCTAACTTTTCTAGTATATGCCCTTGGATAAATTCTATTTAGGCACTCCAATCTTCAGTTTTCTTATTTATAAAGTGGAAATAACAACCCTCCCCTTGTGGGGCTTGTTGTGAGGAATAAATGAGATAATGTACATGTTCAGTAAATGCTGGATTTCTTTTCCCATTTTCTGAATCCTATGAAAAAGCAGAGGTAATTACTAGGGTATTTTGGAAAATATACTTGTAATCTAAAACAGAATTATTTAGAAAAAAAGGAACCAAATCATTTTGAGTTTCTTTAAATGTTATTTTTGACTATGTTTCAGCATCAAATGTTTGCTTCTTTTGAAAATCTTTGTATCTTTAAAATTCTTATATTACATTGATTTAAAAAAAGCTTAACCCATAGTTTTTATTTCCAAAAAAATAACTGTTTCTGCTGTACTCTTCTGCTGCCAAGACAGCTACCATCAAATGGTAGCAAAATGGAAAACCATGTGAAACATTGAAGGCTTTTGTTGTGTTCCATCAGTACTTATTAGTTCCTTGAAAATCAAAGATTTCATTATAGGTTGTTCAGCAAATTCTTACTAAATTTGAATTTATGTCTACAGATTGATAATATCAAATTTCTACCTTCTTTTGATGTAAATCAACCACGACATTTAACAGTGATCCACCTGAGAGAGGATTGCACAGAAATGGAGCAATTGATGAGATGAAAATCAGTCATTGATTCAAATATAAATCAGATTTACTGTGATACTTCAGTTCAGTCGCGCAGTCGTGTCCGACTCTTTGCAACCCCATGAATCGCAGCACGCCAGGCCTCCCTGTCCATCACCAACTCCTGGAGTTCACTCAGACTCACGTCCATTGAGTCCATGATGCCATCCAGCCATCTCATCCTCGGTCGTCCCTTTCTCCTCCTGCCCCCAATCCCTCCCAGCATCAGGGTCTTTTCCAATGAGTCAACTCATCGCATAAGGTGGCCAAAGTACTGGAGCTTCAGTTTTAGCATCATTCCTTCCAAAGAAATCCCAAGGTTGATCTCCCTCAGAATGGACTGGTTGGATCTCCTTGCAGTCCAAGGGACTCTCAAGAGTCTTAGCTTTCATTTAATTTTCATGAGTATCTCTATGTCTGGAAATTCCAAATCTATCTCCTGAAAGCCTGTGCTTTAACGGTTCTAAATTTAGGGACATTCTGAGCATGAAAGTCTGGAACTAGGGAGAACCATAGGCAAAGTTATGAGATAAATAAATGTACCTAGGAATGTACTCACTAATGTACTATTTTCATAGGACTGATAACTTCTAAAAAGAGGAGCAAAACTAAAATTAATCTGTGGAAATTTAAAGCTGTGTCATAATTTCCTGCTAAATAGATGTTAATATAATTTTGACATTGGGTGTCTAAAATTGGTTTCACTATGTGTCATTCACTACCAAATTCAATACCAAAATCAGATTGATTATATTCATTGCAGTCAAAGATGAAGAAGCTCTATATAGTCAGCAAAAACAAGACCAGGAGCTGACTGTGGCTCAGATCATGAGCTCCTTATTGCAAAATTCAGACTTAAATTGAAGAAAGTAGAGAAAACCTCTAAGACATTCAGATATGACCTAAATCAAATCCCTTATAATTATACAGTAGAAGGGACACATAGATAGGTTCAAGGGATTAGATCCAATAGAGTGACTGAAGAACTATGGGTAGAGGTTTTAATAGTCTACAGGAGGTGGTGACCAAAAGATTCTGAAAGAAAAAGAAATGCAATAAAGCCAAGTGGTTATCTGAGGACACTGTACTGAGAGAAAAGGAAGCAAAAGCCAAAGGAGAGAGGGAAAGATACACCGAACTGAATGCAGAGTTCCAGAGAATAGCATGGAGACATAAGGAAGCATTTTCAAGTGAACAGTGCAAAGAAATAGAGGAAAACAGCAGAGGAAAAGAAGAGAGATCTCGTCAAGAGAATTAGAGATACCAAGGGAACAGTTCATGCAAAGATGGGGAAAATAAAGGAAGGAAACGACAAGCACCTAACAGAAGTGGAAGATACTAAGAAGAGGTGGCAAGAATACACAGAAGAACTGTATGAAAAAGCTCTTAATGACCCTGATAACCACGATGGTGTGGTCACTCACTTAGAGCCAAACCTCCTGGAATATGAAGTCAAGTGGGCCTTAGGAAGCATTACCATGAATAAAGCTAGTGGAGGTGATGAAATTCTGACTTAGGCATTTAAAATCCTGAAAGATGTTGCTTTAAAGTGCTGCACTTCATGTGCCAGCAAATTTGGAAAACTCAGCAGTGGCCATATAACTGGAACAAGGTCAGTTTTCATTTAAGTCCTAAAGAAAGGCAATGCCAAAGAATGCTCAAACTATCCCACAGTTGCACTGATTTCACATGCTAGCAAAGTAATGCTCAAATTCTCCATGCTAGGCTTCAACAGTACCAAGAAGTTCCATACATACAAGCTGGATTTAGAAAAGGCAGAGGAACCAGAGATCAAATTGCCAACATCTGTTGGATCATCAAAAAAACAAGAGAGTTCCAGAAAAACATCTACTTCTGCTTTATTGACTATGCCAAAGCCTTTGACTGTGTGGATCACAACAAACTGTGGGAAATTCTTAAAGAGATGGGAATACCAGACCACCTGACCTGCCTCCTGAGAAACCTGTATGCAGGTCAAGAAGCAACAGTAGAACTGGACATGGAACAACAGACTGGTTCAAATTTGGGAAAAGAGTATGACAAGCCTGTATATTTGTCACCTGTTTATTTAACCTATATGCAGGGTACATCATGTGAAATGCTGTGCTGTATGAATCACGAGCTGGGTTCAAGACTGCCAGGAGAAATATTAACAGTCTCAGATATGCAGATGTGTGCTTAGTAGCTCAGTTGTGTCCGACTCTTTGTGACCCCATGAACTGCAGCCCACCAAGATCCTCTGACCATGCGGGTTCTCCAGGCAAGAGTGCTGGAGTGGGTTGCCACTTCCTCTTCCAGGGGATCTTCCCAACCCAGGGATCGAACCCAGGTCTCCCACATTTTGGGGATTTTTTTAATGACTGAGCCACCAGGGAAGCCCCAGAGATGCAGATACTACCACTGTAATGGCAGAAAGTGAAGAGGAGCTAAAGGGCCTCATGATGAATCTCTGGGATAAATCCCCACTTGATCATGCAATAGGATTCTTTTAATGCATTGCTGCATTGCTGCTGGTGTTTTGCTGAAGTCTTTTGCTGGTGTTCGTCAGTGATATTGGCTATAATTTTCTTGTTTTGTGCTGTCTTTGCCTGATTTTGGTATCAGGATTATGGTGGTCATATAGAATGGGTTTGTAAGTGTTCCTTCCTTTGCAGTTTTTTGGAGTAGTTTCAGAAAGATAGACATTAACTCTTTTCTAAGTGTTCTGTAGAATTCATCTGTGAAGCTGTCTTGTTATGGACTTTTGTTTCTTGGGAGTTTTTAAATTACTGTTTCAATGATGTTACTTGTGATTGTTCTGTTCATATCTTTTATTTCTTTCTGGTTCAGTCTTGGGAGAGTGTACCTTTCTAAAAATCATCTGTCTATTCTAGGTTGTCCATTTTATTGCTGTAGGCTCTTATGATCCTTTGTATTTCTCTGTGTGTCAGTTGTACCTTCTCCTTAATTTCTGATTTTATTTATTTGAGCCCTCTCCTTTTTTTTCTTGATGAGTCTGTTTAAAGGCTTATTAATTTTGCTTATCTTTTCAAAGATAAGCTTTTACTTATCTTATGACCAGCTTATGGTCTTCTTAAGACCAGCTGGTCTTACTTATGACCAGCTTTTACTTCCGTTGAGCTTTTCTATTTTTATTCATTTCTATTTCATTTTCTTTTCAGCTCCAATCTTCATGATTTCTTTTATTTTACTAACTTTGGGTTTCCCTTGTCCTTTTTTCTCTAATTGCTTTAGCTGTAAGTTAGGTTGTTTGGGATTTTTCCTGTTTCTTGCTGTACGTTGGATTGCTGTAAGCTTCCCTCTTATCACTGCTTTAGCTGCACCCATGGGTTTGGGACTGTCATGTTTTCATTTTCATTTTTCTCTAGGTATTTTTTTTTAATTTCCTCTTTGGTGAAAAGCATTTTAGATTCAGCAAATAACAGAGCTTGAAAGGGATTGACTTACCCTACTCCTTTCACAAAACAGAGACTGAATTCGCAACAATACCAAGTGTTATAAAGGTTGTCCACATTAGATAAGCAATACTGTCATCAGATTAGTTACATATGAACATCAATTATAGGAAGAAACTGGACAATAATGAATTTTTCAAATAGTTAATACAGAAAAGACAAGAAATCAGAATGTAAAGAGAGAAGGATTGTTGGCAAATAAGCATATGAAATGATGCCCCACATCATATATCATCAGAAAATGTAAAGTAAAACAGCAATGAGATACCACCACACACCAGTTAGAAGGCTCCAGATTCAGACCAGTGATGACACCAAATGCTGGAGAGGATACGAGGCAGTAGGAACTGTCATTTGCTGCTGATGAGAATACAAAATGGCACAGCCATTTTGAAGACAGGTTGGCAGCTTAGAAAACTAATCATATACTTACCATGTGATTCAGCAATTGCATGCTTTGGCATTTCCCCCGAAGAGTTGAAAGCTCACATTTCCACTAAAACGTGCTCGCAGATATTTTTAGCAGTTTTATCCATAATTGCCAAAACATGCAAGCACCATGAGTCTTTCAGTAGGTGAATGGATAAACAAACTAGGATCCATTCAGACAATGGAAAATTATTCAGCACTAAAAAGAGGTGAGCTATCAGACTGTGAAACAACATGGAAAATCTTAAATGAACATTACGGAGTGAAAGGAGCCAATCTGAAAATCCTCCATACTGTTTAATTCCAATTCTATGACATTTCAGGAAAGGCAAATCTATGGAGACCGTAAAACCCAGATTGCCAGAGGTTTGTGGGTGGGGTGGCGTGGAGGATGGGAGGGTGAATAGGCTGAGCACAGAGAAACTTTAAGGCCCTGAAAATACTGTGTATGTATGATACTGTAATAACGGATATATGTCGTTAGACATTTCTCCAAGCTCATAAAATGTACAATACCAAGAGTAAACCCTAAAGTAAACTATGGACTTTGAGTTATTCTGTGTCAATGTAAATTCATCAATTGTTAACAAATACACCTCTCTGCTGGGGGGTGTTGGTAACAGGGGAGGCTCTCAGGTGTAGGGGCAGGGAGTATATGGAAAACAGGAAACTGCCCTTCACTTCCATTTTTGCTGTGGACCTCAGCCTGCTCTAGGGCTTCCCTGATAGCTCAGCTGGTAAAGAATCTGCTGTAATGTAGGAGACCCTGGTTCGATTCCTGGGTTGGGAAGATCCTCTGGGGAAAGGATAGGCTACCTACTCCAGTATTCTTGGACTTCCTCTGGGGCTCAGTGGGTAAAGAATCTGCCCACAATGCGGGGGACCTGGGTTCGATCCCTGGGTTGGGACAATCCCCTGGAGAAGGGAAAGGCTACCCATTCCAGTATTCTGGCCTGGAGAACTCCATGAACTGTATAGACCATGGGGTTGCAAAGAGTCAGACACGACTGAGTGACTTGCACTTCTCTTAAGCCTGCTCTAAAATATAATCTCCATAAACAATAAAAAAAAAAAAAAGGCTAGAAAAGTTTGAGAGAGGTTGTCAGGGATTATTAATCTGATCCAGATTGTCTTGGTGGAGTTCAGTGAGCTCAGTTCAAAGGGTCAGTGTCTTCACTCCTATAATGTGTTGAAGAAAAATTGCACCGGACAAGGTAAACTGGCACGGAAGATTTTATTCAAGGCGATTGTGGTTGTGCTTATTGAAGTAGGGTAGAGACTGAATTCAATTCTGCTAAAACAAAAGGTGCAAAAGCTTTTAAGGATGGGGGTGAATTAATGGAAAAGCCCTGGAGGACATTGGCAAATGTGACGAGACCATCCGTGCTAATTATCGCTTATCAGAGTTCAGCTTCTGCCTTCTCACAGAGACTTGGAGACGGGGCACTATCTTTCTTGATGATCACATCTTGAAAGGATGTGTCCCAGGGCCTAGAGGAAGACTTTCTTGGGTTTTCGCACAGAGAAGATTAGTTTCCAAAGGGGTGGAGAAAAAGCTTACTACTGAAACTTTTCTAAAGTAAACACTCTAAGAAAAGAAAGATCAGGCATATAGTCAGGAATACCCCTGGCTGTTCAAGCTGAGGAGAAAGTTAAGGCTGTCTTGGCCTATCTCTGCTCCTTTAGAGGTAACTTTTTGTCTATATTCACACATAAGTTTTACAGTTATTTAAATGAGTTATGTGATCCTTATAAGGGCTTCCCTGAGAGCTCAGTTGGTAAAGAATCCGCCTGCAATGCAGATGACCCTAGTTTAATTTCTGGATCGGGAAGACAGAGAAGGGATAGGCTTGTCACCATCATTTTGCCATGAAAAATGGGATACTCAGGGAAGTAAGTGGTTACCTAGAGTTCTAAAATAAGGACTTGAAGGGAGTTATGTTTAAGTTTTTGGCTCTTAGACAACTAGACTCANTAATTTCTGGATCGGGAAGACGGAGAAGGGATAGGCTTGTCACCATCATTTTGCCATGAAAAATGGGATACTCAGGGAAGTAAGTGGTTACCTAGAGTTCTAAAATAAGGACTTGAAGGGAGTTATGTTTAAGTTTTTGGCTCTTAGACAACTAGACTCATTCTCCTGTATAGGTATTTCTTTTAAATAACAACTAATATTTGGGTAATATTTACAGTTTCTATATCACTTTCATGTGGCTTATGCAGTTTGCATTTCACACCATGGAAGAAGTAGAAAGACGATTTTCAGTTTTAAACTCTGAGAAATTAAATGACTTACCAAATAATGAGATTGGATCTCAAATCTCATTTCAAATAATAAGATCCAATCTCCTGGTCTGGACTTCCCTGGTGGCTCAGAGGTTAAAGCGTCTGCCTCCAATGCGGGAGACCTGGGTTCAATCCCTGGGTCGGGAAGATTCCCCTGGAGAAGGAAATGGCAGTCCACTCCAGTATTCTTGCCTGGAGAATCCCATGGATGGAGAAGCCTAGTAGGTTACAGTCCACGGGGTCGCAAAGAGTCAGACACGACTGAGCGACTTCACCTTCACCTTCAATCTCCTGGTCACAATAACTGATTAATTAGATACGTATTTAGACAAATACACAATATATGTTCAGATTCTATGTCAAGATCTAGGGATTCAAAAAGAATCAAGTCTCTGCCCTCATGGAGCTTGAAGCCTAATGACAAAAAGAGTGAAAACAAAGAAACCTAAGAATGAGATAACAAGGGAGAGTGATGACACGGAGAGAAATTGTAGCCCGTCGTAGTGGGTGGTTTGCTTTGGATGCGGTATTTGGGAAAGGCTGCTCTTAGTGGTAGACATTTGAGCTCAGTACTGACATCATATGGCTTCTCAGGTGGTGCTAGTGGTAAAGAATCTGCCCCCCAGTGCAGGAGATGTAAAGATCCCCTGGAGAAGGGAAAGGCTACCCACTCCAATATTCTGGCCTGGAGAATTCCATGGACTGTATAGTCCATGGGGTCTCAGAGTCTGACACGACTGAGGGACTTTCACTTTCATATGCATATCTATCTATCTATCTATCTATATGGTTCATTAGGTTTTAAAGTTTCAGGCATCCACTGGGGATCTCAGAGTGTACCTTCCATGGATAAGGTTTCCGAGCTGTTAGAGGGAGCTGAGATTTTACTCTACAATCCATGAAAATTCACTATAGTATTTTCAGCTGGAAGCCATAAGATGTGACTTACCTCCCCCTTCTGGCCTTTTTCCTCCTAATGTTTGATTTTCATAATTAGGAATTGCTTCTGTGGCCTGCTACCATCAACCTTCTACCTGTGAAAATAGGTGACGGGAGAGAGGAGATGAGTGTGGTTAGGAAATCTGGGACTGAAGCTATCCCACTCATTGTTATGTGGAAACACTCCTTCAGAATGCCGGGGGGTGTGATACAGCGTCAGTATTGACAGATGTCTGTGTCCTGCCAGCAGGGGAGATCTGCATGGGATATAACCACCACTGGTACCTTGCCATTCAAAGTTGTTGGCATGTTACCCTGCAAATTATTTCTTTTTGGAGAGATCATGTTTATTATTAGTGTGTCAGGGTAGTATATCAAGACCAGATTACAAGTGAAAACAGCCAACGTCCTGCACAGGAGATTCAGGAGGAAAGTGGCTATTCTTTCTCGAGTCTGAGCACAAGGAGTCTTAGATTTAAATTTAAGATGCGCTTGGGAAGAATGTGATGAATATATCGAAAGTTAATGGGAATAAAAAAATAAAAGGTGTATGACCCACAGTATTAAAAATGGATTTTTAAAACATTTTTTCAGCAATTTGTATCATAGATTTTATAATCTCTTTAACATCTTGAAAACAGAACTTTCACAGAGATTGAGTGACTTTCAAGTCAAGCAAATTAGTTGATGAAAGGCGATCATACATGAATATTTTTCCTGATGGGAAAGGCTGAGATGAATAAAGACCCTTAAGATCAAAACGCTAAAAAGATTAAGCCAATTGAGTTGTAATCAGCATACTTTTCTGTAGACAGAAGAGTATTTTCAGCAGTGTTCAATGAGATTAAAAAAAATGCTATCTGAATGATGAAGTGACTATGCAACTATTACAGTATGGGAATGAAAGCTGGTGGCACTTCTCTCCCTTGTGATTTGCAGCGCTTCCTCCTGTACGGTTGGTGGTCTTGTTACAAGCAGAAGGGCCCACTCAGCATCTCCAGTGTTAGATATTTCCTACTTATAAAGTAACATCTGGGAAGGACTGGCGATGAATGCCTTGAGAGCTCCGAGCGTCACAGGATGAAGCTCACGTGAGTACAAGTGTGAACACATTTTTTTCCTGGGAGGAAACAGCCTTTTCCCTTTCTCCCTAGACTTTGATGGAGTGTATTCTCATGAACATCTAGATGAGTGCTGTCCTTCACAAACCCTGCTTCGAGGCTGTCTGGTTGCTCACAGAATTTTCATCCTGCCAGACACGTGCAGCTGTTTTTGTTTGAATGTCAGCTATGAAATGTACCTCCTGACCCTTGCCTATGAGGGTAGCTTTGGCAGAATTGTTAATGTGGTGCTAGTGGTAAAGAATCTGCCCGCCAGTGCAGGAGATGTAAAGATCCCCTGGAGAAGGGAAAGGCTACCCACTCCAATATTCTGGCCTGGAGAATTCCATGGACTCTATAGTCCATGGGGTCTCAGAGTCTGACACGACTGAGGGACTTTCACTTTCATATGCATATCTATCTATCTATCTATATGGTTCATTAGGTTTTAAAGTTTCAGGCATCCACTGGGGATCTCAGAGTGTACCCTCCATGGATAAGGTTTCCGAGCTGTTAGAGGGAGCTGAGATTTTACTCTACAATCCATGAAAATTCATTATAGTATTTTCAGCTGGAAGCCATAAGATGTGACTTACCTCCCCCTTCTGGCCTTTTTCCTCCTAATGTTTGATTTTCATAATTAGGAATTGCTTCTGTGGCCTGCTACCATCAACCTTCTACCTGTGAAAATAGGTGACGGGAGAGAGGAGATGAGTGTGGTTAGGAAATCTGGGACTGAAGCTATCCCACTCATTGTTATGTGGAAACACTCCTTCAGAATGCCGGGGGGTGTGATACAGCGTCAGTATTGACAGATGTCTGTGTCCTGCCAGCAGGGGAGATCTGCATGGGATATAACCACCACTGGTACCTTGCCATTCAAAGTTGTTGGCATGTTACCCTGCAAATTATTTCTTTTTGGAGAGATCATGTTTATTATTAGTGTGTCAGGGTAGTTTATCAAGACCAGATTACAAGTGAAAACAGCCAACATCCTGCACAGGAGATTTAGGAGGAAAGTGGCTATTCTTTCTTGAGTCTGAGCACAAGGAGTCTTAGATTTAAATTTAAGATCCGCTTGGGAAGAATGTGATGAATATATCGAAAGTTAATGGGAATAAAAAAATAAAAGGTGTATGACCCACAATATTAAAAATGGATTTTTAAAACATTTTTTCAGCAATTTTTATCATAGATTTTATAATCTCTTTAACATCTTTAAAACAGAACTTTCACAGAGATTGAGTGACTTTCAAGTCAAGCAAATTAGTTGATGAAAGGCGATCATACATGAATATTTTTCCTGATGGGAAAGGCTGAGATGAATAAAGACCCTTAAGATCAAAATGCTAAAAAGATTAAGCCAATTGAGTTGTAATCAGCATACTTTTCTGTAGACAGAAGAGTATTTTCAGCAGTGTTCAATGAGATTAAAAAAAAAAATCTGAATGATGAAGTGACTATGCAACTATTACAGTATGGGAAGGAAAGCTGGTGGCACTTCTCTCCCTCGTGATTTGCAGCGCTTCCTCCTGTACGGTTGGTGGTCTTGTTACAAGCAGAAGGGCCCACTCAGCATCTCCAGTGTTAGATATTTCCTACTTATAAAGTAACATCTGGGAAGGACTGGCGATGAATGCCTTGAGAGCTCCGAGCGTCACAGGATGAAGCTCACGTGAGTACAAGTGCGAACACATTTTTTTCCTGGGAGGAAACAGCCTTTTCCCTTTCTCCCTAGACTTTGATAGAATGTATTCTCATGAACATCTAGATGAGTGCTGTCCTTGCTTCACAAACCCTGCTTCGAGGCTGTCTGGTTGCTCACAGAATTTTCATCCTGCCAGACACGTGCGGCTGTTTTTGTTTGAATGTCAGCTATGAAATGTACCTCCTGACCCTTGCCTATGAGGGTAGCTTTGGCAGAATTGTTAAGAAGGGAGAGAAGGTGATTCTGTGATGTAGCAACATTTTAATTGATACAGTTCCTTTCCTGCTCCTGTAGATCTTGGAACTTTGCTGGTGAGTCTTCCCTGGGGAAGTCTTGGGCATTTATTCTCTAGAAGTTCTTGGTGATATGGAATATTCATTTGACACTGTTTCTCTTTGGTGTGATTTTATGTTTATAAATTACTTTTTTCCCCCCTTTGTAATGAGGCACAGGACCAGTTATGAGGGAAGGAAGGAGAATAATTTGTAGGGAAAGAGAAATACGACAAAACTTTCTAGTTTCCTTGGAGCACTGGGATCCACTGCCATGATGTGGAAGCATTCTGTGAATTTGCAAAGATCTTCAAGACTGACTGTAGTTTACCATGTTCGTTTCTTAATGGTTTTCAGCAGTTTCAAATGCTTGAGGCCTAGCTTAGCATGCACTTCTGGATTTTTAAAATTAGGTCTGTATATATCAGTCTAATGGATTGAAGGAACTTTTTTGACTTGTTTTAAGATTTAGGTGAAGTAAAAAGTACTTTATCCTTTTATTTGGTAGTCATTTTCTTGATGGAGACTGAGGTGAGTACAAGGGAAATGTTTACTGCTAGGGTATTTTGAATATTTTTGAACTTCTTTGTAATACTGGGCTTTGAAGAGTTGGATTCCACTGTAAGAGTTAGATCTTCACATTTTTGTTATCCAGTGTAAAAATAAACTTCATGAAATAAGGAAAAGTTAAGATTTTATGTTGTTTTAGAAGGAATGTATGCATTGTTCACTTAATTTTATCTGCTGGTAATTTGGTTGCTAAGAAGTCCATAAATTCTCCTTTTATAAACTGGAAAATTATATTGCCGATGAGTCTTCTCTGTGGAAGTCTTGGGCATTTATTCTCTAGCAGTTCTTGGTGATCTGGTATATTCATTTGAATATATGAATATATATGAAATATATGAAAATTATAGGATGATTTACTGAAGGCTATACATGTGGAACAACATCCAAAAGTTTTATAACCCCTACTTCTTCAGTGAGAAATATGGTTTAACATCCTCCACCTGGATAATTTTGTTTCCTGTATCAGTCAGACGTATCTCATCTTGTTTCCACTCTCATTGTTCTCCTCTGGGATTCTTCTGGACCCTCCGTGACCTGTCTCTTCACCTGTGTTCTCAAACACCACCGCCGGGCTCACTGTGCATTTCTGGAGAAAGCCTGCTGCGCTTTGGTGAAGACTTGGCCCTGAGTCTGGTTTTTGCAAATAACATTGTGATTATGGTGAATTACTTTGTTAATAATCTTTCCTCTACATGTCTCAGAGAGTTTTGTGATGGGGACAGGAGATAAAATACCCTGAGGTGCTTTTCAGGATAAAGTACTATGTAGAAGTAAAAGCATCATTATTTCTGAAGGACAGAATGCATTATGTCATCCCCCTCCCTTTTTTTTTTTGGTGGTGCCACAAGGCATGTGGGATTTTAGTTCCCCAACCAGGGATCGAACGTGTGACCCCTGCAATAGAAGCACAGAGTCTTAACCATGAGACCACCAGGGGAGCCCCATGTCATTCCCTTACTCCAAAAAAGTATTCACTCATTCCCTGTTACTTAAAGAATCAATTTAAAGTTTCCTGTGTTTCAAGGACTCCAATCTCCTGCCTTCATATAGTCCTCACTTACCTTTCTGATCCTGTTTCCCCTCTCTCTTTCTCATGCTGTCTTGATTCCAGCGACATTTTCCAAATTCTAAGGTTATGGGTGTCCTTCCCCAGATATTCAAATGAACTGTTTCATTTATGAGGTCTTTCATGGCACCATTCTCCTACAAATGGAAGCAATCTCTCATATATTTGAAAAGTGATATCTGTTTTTCTTTATTTCTTCACTTTCTACCTTTTTTATGGATAGGCTTTTTCTCCTATATTATACGTTCATGAATGGAGTCTTCTTATCCCCAAATGCCTAGAACTTCCCTTTGCACATTCTAGCTGCTCTATAAATACTGCAATATATAAAAAAATTGTTTTTCATTGAAAAAAATCTTTTCTAACTTTGTTGAGGTATAACTGACAAGATTTTAAGAAACCTAATATTGACAGTGGCTTTCCAGGTGGCACAGTGGTAAGGAATCTGCCTGCCAATGCAGGAGACACAAGTTTTTTTATGGATGGCTTTTTCTCCTATATTATACGTTCATGAATGGAGTCTTCTTATCCCCAAATGCCTAGAACTTCCCTTTGCACATTCTAGCTGCTCTATAAATACTGCAATATATAAAAAAATTGTTTTTCATTGAAAAAAATCTTTTCTAACTTTGTTGAGGTATAACTGACAAGATTTTAAGAAACCTAATATTGACAGTGGCTTTCCAGGTGGCACAGTGGTAAGGAATCTGCCTGCCAATGCAGGAGACACAAGGGATGCGAGTTTGATCCCTCGGTCAGGGAGATCCCCTGGAGGAGGAAATGGCAGTGCACTCCAGTCTTCTTGCCTAGAAAGCGCCATGGACAGACTAGCCTGGCGGGCTACAGTCCATACCTTTGGGGTCAGTCATAACTGAGCGACTGAGCAGGCAGCATGATGTGATGTACTTACCCTCTTTGTGAAGATTCCTAGCGTTGAATTAATTAATACCTCTGCCACCTGACATTTTTACCCTTTTGTGTGTATGTGTGAGACATTTTAAGTTCTATAATGAAATTTCAGGTACATGATACAGTACTGTCAACTATAGTCATTGAAAGATCCTTGGATCTTTTGTTACAGTTGAAAGTTTGCACCTTTCTAGCAACACGCCCCTGTTTCCCCATCCTCAACCCCTGACCCTGTCATCTTTTAACTGAAGGTTTGTTCCCCTGTAGCAGCACCCTTCTGCTGTGGGAGAAATCTCTTCCCATTGCCCCCCACCCCCAGCCCCTGGCAATTACTCTTTCACTTTATTTCTAGGAGTTTGACTTTGCTGTTTTTTAAGATTGTACATGCAAGTGGTATCATGCAGGAGCTGTCTTGGTCTGGCTCGTTTCACCTAGCATAATGCCCTCCATTTTGATCTGTAATGTCATAAATGATAGGATTTCCTTTTTTAAAGGTTGGATAATATTCTTGTCTGTGTGTGTGTGTGAAAACATTTTCTTGATCCATTCATCTTTTGACAAAAACTTAGTTGGTGTCCATACTTTGGCTGTATGAGGATACTGCAGTGAGTGTGGAAATACAGATATCTCTGCAAGATAATCTTTTCATTTCCTTTGAGTATATACCCAGAGTGGTATTGCTGGATCTTGTCATAGTTCTATCTTTAATTTTTTGAGGAAGCTTCTTACTCTTTTCCAGAGTGACTGTACTAATAGTTTGCATTCCTATTGGCTGTGTACCAGAGTTTCCTTTTCTCTACATTCTTGCCAACATTATCTTTCACCTTTTTTTATACCAGCTATCCCAACAGATATCAGGTTATATCGCATTGTGGTTTTAACTTGTGTTTCCGGGATGATAACTGATGTTGAGCACCCTTTCATGTACCTATTGTCATTTGTACATCTTCTTTGGAAAAATGTCAATTCAGTTTCTTTGTCCACTTATTGTTAATAATTTGATTATTTGCTTCTTTGCTGTTGGGTTGAATGAGTTACTTCTCTGCCTTTTGTATTAACCTCTTACTGGATATGTGGTTTGCAAATAATTCTACCATTTCATAGGTTGCCTTTTCATTTTGTTAATGTCTTCCTTTGTGAGCAGAGCTTTTAAGTTGATTTAGTCCAATTTTTTTTATTTTTGCTTTTGTTTCCTTTGTTTTTAATGAAAAAAAAAAAAAATCTTGCCAAGACCAGTGTCCAAGGAGCTAATTTAGGAGTTTTATGGTTTCAGGTCTTACATTCAGATTTTTAATCTACTTGGAGTTGATTTTTATATAGTGTAAAGATAGGGGTTCACTTTCATTCTTTTGTATGTGGCAACCCAATTTTCCTATCCTCATGTATTTCAGAGACTATCTTCTTCCCAATGTATATTTTTGGCTTTGTCATAAATTAATTGACCATAAATGTGTGGATTTGTTCCCGGGCTCTATATTCTGTTCCTTTGGTTCACATGGCTGTTTTTATGCCAGTACCATAGTTTTGATTATAGCACTTTTGTAAGATAGTTTGAAGTCAAGCAGTGTGAGGTCTCCAGTTTTTTTTTTTTTTTTCCTGTCTCAAGATTACTTGGACTCTAGAGTCCTTTTGATTTCTTACAGATTTTATGGTTGTTTTATCTATTTATGTGAAAAATGTCGTTAGAATTTTGATAGGGCTTTCTTTGAATATGTAGGACACTTTGGATAATATGGGCATTTTAACAATATTGATTCTTTTAATCCATGAGCATGGGATGTCTTTCCATTTATTTGTATCTTTTTCAATTTGTTTCATCAGTGTCTTTCACTTTTCAGTATATAAATCTTAGTTAAATTTATTCTTACATATTTTACTCTTTTTGATGCTATAGTATTGGATTGTTTTCTTAATTTCTCTTTCTGAAAGAGAAATTTATTTTCTCATCCCCTTGAATTCTTTTTAAGAGGTTTTTGTGCTTTATCAGTTCAGTTCAGTTCAGTCACTCAGTCATGTCCGACTCTTTGTGACCTCATGAATCGCAGCATGCCAGGCCTCCCTGTCCATCACTAACTCCCGGAGTTCTCCCAAACCCATGTCCATTGAGTTGGTGAAGCGATCCAGCCATCTCATCCTCTGTCGTTCCATTTTCCTCCTGCTCAATCCCTCCAAGCATCCGGGTCTTTTCCAATGAGTCAACTCTTCACATAGGTGGCCAAAGTACTGGAGTTTCAGCCTCAGCATCA
Organism: Aepyceros melampus; assembly: GCA_006408695.1. Taxonomy (NCBI): domain Eukaryota; kingdom Metazoa; phylum Chordata; class Mammalia; order Artiodactyla; family Bovidae; genus Aepyceros; species Aepyceros melampus. Next base: position 71,790 of record SJXQ01005180.1, on the reverse strand, counting down.
GTCCTTCCATTGAACACCCAGGACTGGTTTCCTTTAGGATGGGCTGGTTGGATCTCCTTGCAGTCCAAGGGACTCTCAAGAGTCTTCTCAAACACCAAAGCTCAAAAGCATCAATTCTTTGGCGCTCAGCCTTCTTCACAGTCCAACTCTCACATCCATACATGACCACTGGTAAAACCATAGCCTTGACTAGACAGACCTTTGTTGGCAAAGTAATGTCTCTGCTTTTGAATATGCTATCTAGGTTGGTCATAACTTTCCTTCCAAGGAGTAAGTGTCTTTCAATTTCATGGCTGTAATCACCATCTGTAGTGATTTTGGAGCCCCCCAAAATAAAGTCTGACACTGTTTCTACTATTTCCCCATCTATTTGCCATGAAGTGATGGGACCAGGTCCATGATCTTAGTTTTCTGAATGTTGACCTTTAAGCCAACTTTTTCACTCTCTTCTTTCACTTTCATCAAGAGGCTTTTAGTTCCTTTGTGCTTTATAGGTCCTAAAAATCTTTTTGTTAGTATGATAACAGTGGCAAGTATGTAAGGATAGCAAAAATATACAAATTTGATTAGATGTCAACCTTCTTTTTTTAACTGAAAATTAAGTACTGAGCAAATCCTGCATTTAAAACTATTCTTTCTTTCTGTGAGGAGAGTTTCCAGTGAAGGTTATCAATTTCCTCTGACGATCTCCTCAAGTTAGTAATTTGTCTCGCTTGGACTTTGTCAGGGACAAGGTGCTGGAATGTTGGAGATGAGAGGTGAAGGATAAGAGAGGTGTATCTGGCTTGTTATTTGTTTTATCCCTTGGCCATATTAGAAATAATGTATATGTGTTTGTAGGGGTGGAGATGAAAGTGTCCCAAGAAAAGTGGGCAGAGGATAGATCTTTAGAACTTAATTGGGAAAATTTTGCACTTCATTTGATCTTTCTGACAGTTCAGAGTATTTAATAGCCATCATATCATTTGTGTGTTTTGTGGGACATGATATTCTCTTATTTCATTTAAAGAATCTAATCTGATATAGAAGTGTTCCACCATTCCCAAAAGAGGATAAAGATGGAGGGAAGAGTCAGATTCATTAAATGGAACATTTTCTACAGGTTCAGTCTATATTTCTTGTATGTAGCTTTTTCAGTTCCTGTAGCTGTGTAATAAAACATCCTGAAAATTAATAGCACAAAGCATCATTTATTATATTCACAGATTTATGAGCTTGTCTCTGCTCCACAGTGTCCATGGCCTAAGCTAGAAAGTTTGAAGGCTGGGATTATTTGAAGGGTTCTTTGGGTGCATCCCTCTGCCTCTGTGGTCTCTCTATATGGACTTGCCAAATTTGGAGCAAGACCCCAAGGTAACTGAAGTCTTATAAACTGCCAGAGTGCCGCTCCCTAGGCTCATGCCCAGAAGCAGACGTAAGCCAATGAAAGCCAAGTTGCCTGTTTGGACCTAGTCTTAGAAGTCACACAGCATCTCTTCTCATGATGTTCGTCAAGGTGGTCACAGTTTCAGTAGGAGCGAAAATAGACCACACCTTTTGGTGGGAGAGAGGCAAGGATCTGCGAAGCTAAGTGAGACCAGAAATTTTATCATGACCATTTTTGGAAAATCCTGCCAGTGCCTGTCCTAAAATTTCAACTTAAACTCTGGTTTAGGAATAAAATTTAACTTAAATTACAATGCTAAGTCATGGGTTGAAAATCTACGTCTATTTCAGATATTAATAGTTTAGCTTTATTGTTACTTTTTGAAGGAACTGGAATTTAAAAATTTTTTCCTTGGTGAGTTGCCCCAGGATTGCTCATATGCTTGAGAGCAAGAAACAAAATTAAACGGACATACTTAAACAAGTATATGCTCCTGGAATAATTTCCCTAGAAGTAATGACCATTTTGAAATAATTAGAATTTCAAATTATGTTAAAATGGGTTTCATTTTGCTGACCTGCTTCAGCAGATGCTAACCAAGCTTAGGAGGACTGTTCTAATTTCAGCATATGATATCCAGAAATGTGAGCATGGACGACATCATGACCTTGAGGGGTGGAATCATGCCCTTTCTAGCGGAGCCTTTTATTTCTACGATGAGTTCTACTTCCAGCAGACCTGACTCATCAGTGCCTGTCCCCTTTGCATGTTGTTCTGGATGGCCAAAGCATCATTACTGAGAACCTCTCCTTTGTGCAGGGCACACTTTTCCCCTAATTGCTTTGCATAGAGATGAGTGCTTTTTTAAGGTTGAAGGCTTTGGACCAGATAAAGACTGCTATTGAGCTAATCAGAGCATGTGTGGGAGGGTAAAGGGGTCAATGTTTGTCTCAGAACAGAAACTTTTCTCTTTGCCTTTTTCTCTTTTCAAATATGGATGTTTTCTACAAACCTGAACATTTGCTTATTGTTGTTTTGCTTTATTCCCCTCTGCATATTCGCTTCCTCTTTCAACGAATACCTCTTAAACACACATGTGCATGCGTGCACACTCTCACACACATTAATTTTAAGAAATAATGTCAGTATCTTTATGATATGGGCTGTCTTTTAGAAAATGATTAATTTTGCAAGGTTGTAAATACTGCAATCATTTGGTATATTTCTGTTAACCCACTCTAAATTTATACTTTACAGAGCTGAAATCAGAGAATATATACTTTGTAATGCAACTTTATGTTTCTGGAATAGTCATGCTTCTAAAATATATCATAATTTCTTAGAGCATAATGATAGGCCCCCTTTTAACAGACTTTACCGATAGGTTGATAGCTTAAGCTTTATACTTTAAGTGCCGTTGTATTATCCACTATAGTTGTTTTTGCGATTTTGATTTAACTTATTATATTTTTGCCTTGAGATAATCCATGCAAAAAGTGCTATTCGGGAAAGCAGACTACAAACATGTATAATTCTTTATGTGTTTCTTTTTATATAGATGAAGAGAACTAAAGTGCAAATGAATCAATACTATAAATTTAATTTTTTTGACAATCTTCTATTTCTCTTAATGTTATTTCCTTTCAGAATCTAAGGCTCTGAAGACATAGGAATCTTTACTCTGAGTGTTTTGAAATTTCTTCTGAAGTCTAGGCTATATCAAACACTTCATTGTTTGCTATGAAATTTAGGTGACTTAATTTTTTATGTTCAACGGTAATATCAAAAAAATGTGAATTATCTACTCTGAACCTAAAATGCTACCATATATGTGAAAAACAGGTAATTTCTACTTTATTATATATATAGTAAAACTTTGCTTCAAAAATGATTTTTAACGGGCAGACTCCAAACCACATCTTCTTCGTAAAAACTCTTCCCCCCCCCCAATACTGTCCTGTCAGTTCTGTTGGTCAGAATTAAGTCATAAAATTTAGATTAATAGTATTCTTATTGTGGCTTCTGCTTAGTTCAGTTCAGTTCAGTTGCTCAGTCATGTCCGACTCTTTGCAGCCCCATGGATCTTTCCCAGCATAGGGTCTTTTCCAGTGAGTCAGTTCTTTGCATCAGGTGGCCAAAGTATTGGAGTTTCAGCTTCAGCATCAGTCCTTCCAATGAATATTCAGGACTGGTTTCCTTTAGGATGGACTGGTTGGATCTCCTTGCAGTCCAAGGGACTCTCAAGAGTCTTCTCCAACACCACAGTTCAAAAGCATCAATTCTTCGGTGCTCAGCTTTCTTTATAGTCCAATTCTCACATCCATACATGACCACTGGAAAAACCATAGCCTTGACTAGATGGACCTTTGTTGGCAAAGTAATGTCTTTGCTTTTTCATATGCTGTCTTGGTTGGTCATAGCTTTTCTTTAAAGGAGCAATCATCTAATTTCATGGCTGCAGTCACCATCTGCAGTGTATTTTGGAGCCCCCAAAATTAAAGTCTGTCATTGTTTCCCCATCTATTTGCTATGAAGTGATGAAACTGGATGCCATGATCTTAGTTTTCTGAATGAGGAGCTTTAAGCCAACTTTTTCACTCTCCTCTTTCACTTTCCTCAAGAGTCTTTTTAGTTCTTTGCTTTCTGTCATAAAGTGGTGTTGCTTTCTGCCATAAGCGTGGTGTCAAGACTTGTGCATAACAAGAGATAAAATTATGTGAGTCTGGACAGATGTTAAGGAGACATTCCTTTGCGAGTTGAAAAGGCTTGCGCTTGTGTTCAGATAGTTCAGTGCTGTTATGGTTTTCATTCGGTTCCGTTTTGTCATCTCTGTTAGAAGCTATCATCTACATCCTTAGCCTCGCTGGCCATGCTATGGTGAAAAAAGCCTTTGAGAAGAGTAAATTACAGATCAGAAGTTTGTGGTGTAAGCAAAATCAAGGGGGAATTTCATGGTTGCTTTAGCATTGATAGCAAACAGGTTGTAACCCATGTGTTTCCCGCTCTTCCATCCTCTGCCTTTACTAACCATTTGCATTTCACACGAGCCCTGTCCTCCCACTCTCACTACTCAGTTGTCAAAATCCCACTCAATGCTGAAGACCTAATTCAAATGCAACTTTGTTTCCAAAGTTTTCCCTAATGCCTTTCCTGCTTCTCCAAATGAAGGAACAGTATTCTATTTTTTGTTTTCCTCTAACACTTCGCTTGACTCTTACAGCACAATTGTAAGTTACAGTTGATTACTTGTGCATTACTTACAAAGTGTCTTATCTGTCTTTTAAGCATAGCCCTAGTATCCTCCATGGTGACTGCAGCCATGAAATTAAAAGACGCTTACTCCTTGGAAGAAAAGTTATGACCAACCTAGATAGCATATTAAAAAGCAGAGACATTACATTGCCAACAAAGGTCCATCTAATCAAGGCTGTGGTTTTTCCAGTGGTCATCTATGGATGTGAGAGTTGGACTGTGAAGAAAGCTGAGTGCCGAAGAAGTGATGCTTTTGAACTGTGGTATTGGAAAAGACTCTTGAGAGTCCCTTGGACTGTAAGGAGATCCAACCAGTCCATCTTAAAGGAGATCAGTCCTGAGTGTTCATTAAAAGGACTGATGTTGAAGCTTAAAACCCCAAAATTTGGCCACCTGATGCAAAGAACTGACTCAGTGGAAAAGACCCTGATGCCGAGAAAAACTACTGCACAATTGCACTCATCTCACATGCTAGCAAAGTAGTGCTCAAAATTCTCCAAGCCAGGCTTCAGCAATATGTGAACTGTGAACTTCCTGATGTTCAAGCTGGTTTTAGAAAAGGCAGAGGTACCAGAGATCAAATTGCCAACATCTGCTGGATCATGGAAAAGGCAAGAGAGTTCCAGAAAAAACATCTATTTCTGCTTTATTGACTATGCCAAAGCCTTTGCCTGTGTGGATCACAATAAACTGTGGAAAATTCTGAAAGAGATGGGAATATCAGACCACCTGACCTGTCTCCTGAGAAACCTGTATGCAGGTCAGGAAGCAACAGTCAGAACTGGTCATGGAATAACAGACTGGTTCCAAATAGGAAAAGGAGTACGTCAAGGCTGTATATTGTCACCCTTCTTATTTAACTTATATGCAGAGTACATCATGAGAAATGCTGGGCTGGAGGAAGCCCAAGCTGGAATCAAGACTGCTGGAGAAATACCAATGTCCTCAGATATGCAGATGACACAACCCTTATGGCAGAAAGTGAACAACTAAAGAGCCTCTTGATGAAAGTCAAAGAGGAGAATGAAAAAGTTAGCTTAAAGCTCAACATTCAGAAAACTAAGATCATGGCATCCAGTCCCATCACTTCATGGCAAATTGATGCCTAAACAGTGGAAACAGTGGCTGATTTTATTTTTCTGGGCTCCAAAATCACTGCAGATCGTGATTGCATCAATGAAATTAAAAGACGCTTACTCCTTAATCAATGAAATTAAAAGACTGGAAAGTTATGACCAACCTAGATAGCATATTAAAAAGCAGAGACATTACTTTGCCAACAATGGTCCATGTAGTCAAGGCTATGGTTTTTCCTGTGGTCATGTATGGATGTGAGAGTTGGACTGTGAAGAAAGCTGAGTGCTAAAGAATTGATGCTTTTGAACTGTGGTGTTGGAGAAGACTCTTGAGAGTCCCTTGGACTGCAAGGAGATCCAACCAGTCCATCCCAAAGGAGTTCAGTCCTGGGTGTTCATTGAAAAGACTGATGTTGAAGCTGAAGCTCCAATTCTTTGGCCACCTGATGCGAAGACCTGACGCATTTGAAAAAACCCTGACGCTGGGAAAGATTCAGGGCAGGAGGAGAAGGGGACGACAGAGGATGAGATGGTTGGATGTCATCACCAACTTGATGGACGTGAGTGTGAGTAAACTCCAGGAGTTGGTGATGGACAGGGAGGCCTGGTGTGCTGCAGTTCATGGGGTTGCAAAGAGTCGGACACGACTGAGCGACTGGACTGAACTGAAGTATCCTCCCTAGGTGGCGCAGGGAGGAGGAGACTTGCTTACTACTTAATCCTTAGCAGCACTTCCAAAAGAAAAAAATGCTGGAGAACCTAAATAACATTGCCATTTCTGTGTGACTTCCTTCTCATCCTCACGTAGTCATTTAATTTGTTTTATTGGTGTGGAAATAGCAAATAGCTGATTGGCATTTTTAGCATGTGCTTTGTACATCAGCAGAAGAATAATTTAGAGAAAATTTATTGATAGAAAGTTTGAAAAATAGTACAAGTAGTCATTATGGGGAAAAAGTCCATCTCTAGAATAATTCTTCATATCAAATTTATAATTACTTGTGAATAGCATATGTATGAGGGTGAGAGTGAAAGTGAGGGTTAGGAATGAGACCGTTTATGTTTCTAAAATACTAACTCCTCCCTGATTTCCATTCACGGATTTGCTGAGGTCCGTTTAGTTTATCTCACAGTCAGACCACTTAGCAGAAGAATAATTTAGAGAAAATTTATTGATAGAAAGTTTGAAAAATAGTACAAGTAGTCATTATGGGGAAAAAGTCCATCTCTAGAATAATTCTTCATATCAAATTTATAATTACTTGTGAATAGCATATGTATGAGGGTGAGAGTGAAAGTGAGGGTTAGGAATGAGACCGTTTATGTTTCTAAAATACTAACTCCTCCCTGATTTCCATTCACGGATTTGCTGAGGTCCGTTTAGTTTATCTCACAGTCAGACCACTCACTTTCTCTCCTGTTAGATTTTCAGTGTGGGTTTCCTTCCTCTGCACTGTGAACAAAATAAATGACTTTATTGATTGAATCCTTGTCCTGTGACATGGCGTTTATTTCCATATGTTAATCTTTACAGCCGGCTTTGTCCGTGCCAGGGTGCAGGGCTGTTAGATGTAGTTTGGTTCTCTGGCACAGAACTGAAGTGACCATGTTGCTGAGGCAGACACGTGGAATGACCTGGTACACAATTCGTGGGTGTTCTCGCAGGAAGCCAAGTCTTCAGGGGTGTGCCGTCTTCTCTCTAGTGTAGGCCCTGGGCTTGCTATTTGAATCTTGCCACACAGCAGTTATTCTTTTAAATGTATTGATATTTACTATAACTCTTATATTTTTGAGAAAGACAGAAATATTTCTGTCTTCTGTAATATGTTGAGTTATAATTTTCGTGGGGGAAAATACCTTAAATAATTTAATTTGAGGTACACAAAAACTAAATGAGTAGGGACAGAGTTTGAAAGGAAAGTGGAGAGCTGCTCTATTGGATCTTTATTCTTTAGGAAGTTGACTGTCTACGTGTGAGTGAGAGAGAATGTGTTAGGATCCCCTGGTGCCTATTAAGGGCTTTCTAAGTAACAACCTGACTTCTCTGGCCACTGAGTGCTTAGGGTGGATAGATGGCTAAAGCTCAGATTCAAATGCTACTCCTGCCTGAAGGCCCTGGTTTTTTGAAATACTGAGATAGCTTGTAAATTCACTGAATGCAAGGGGGGAGAAAGTGACTGCTATTCACCAATTATATTCTTTCCTCCCAGTGCAGAAATCAATCCTGTACTTTAGTCAGTGGGGGTAATAAAACTCTAGGACAGCAACCAGCTGTGGTAGCTGAAGGAAACGCAATGAGAGTTTAGAGGCAGGAGCCACGCTTGGCTAAAACAGGGGAGGAAAATGGGCTCAAATTGGCATTAGTGTTTGCTCAAGGGCATGTATACTCCATCCTTGGCATAAACTGATAGAATTGAAATAGACCACATGGGGTGAGGAGCTGACTTGAGAAATCAGTCCAGACAGATGGGTTGCCTCCTAGAGATGTGAAGGAGCTTTCTGCGGTCACATCCCAAGGGCGGACAGAATGCAAGTCAGTCCCCACGTTGCTCGCAGTGACTGATAAAGAAGGAGTGACTGATAAAGGAGATGGCTGCTGGCGTAATGAAACGGGCATATTATGGGTGAGTGGTGGCCAGCGGACTGGGAGCATCGTGAACTGAATGCAAAGTGCAATAGAATGAATAACCAAGGCAGTGATTATAACTGAGTGAGATTAAACTGGAAAGTTTTCAGGGACAGTGACTAAGGCATCACATTGCCCACCAGGCTAGAAAAGAGCATAAGTGTAAATTCATTGAGCAAATGTAGGCTAGAACACCTTTGATCACAACATCTATATTTCAGAAATGGTCTTTATGGACAATTACATCTTTTATGGATGCTTCTCCATTATTGGTGGTAGAAAGAGTTCTTTCCTTGTTCATTAGTGGAAAGAAAGCAACTCAGGAGTATTGTAACAGTGAAATGACTCTGGAATTTTTCCAATGTCCAGTTCCCCTTTTTTGACAGAACTCTGCCTTATGGAAATAGGAGCTGTGATTTATCCCTGCTGTGGAACACGATGGCTCTAGGTCCTCCATTGGAACTGAGCAATCTCTGATGGTCTTGTCACAGTCTCAATCTGCTTGCCCATGGGTTTGTAGGTCTTTCTGGGTCAGCAGTAGGAAAAAAGCAATCCTGGAAATTCCTCCTTTTAAAATGGTATTCTTAAGAAAATCCAGTGTTTTCAGTATTTTACATCAAAGGCCAGTGCAAGAATAGCTCACAGGATTGCAGCCTTGAAGAAGCATGGGGCTGAAGCTTCAGAGGCCCCCGGCTTACTTTGAGTTCTTTTTTGTGAGACTCTGAATAAGCCATACATAGGGAACATCACAGTGGTAACTGTGCTTAGTGGTAACAATTTCCTACTTTGTATTTTTGAAAAGTTTTACTTCTCAAAGGACCTAGATCAGTAAGGCCTTTAGATCAGACTTGAGCAGAGTTTTTGAAACTTCATTTAACCACAGAAATTGAAAATTGTCAATGACAGTGGTATGTGCGTTATCTCAAAATGAATTATTTCACATGTTGCACATTGTAGGAGAAAATAGTTTTCTCTATACCCATTTAGGTTCTTGACTGAGACACACCCTCCCTCTGTAAGACAGAAAAGAATAAATGCTTTAGGAAGCTAAAGGTTAGTGATCACCAGTTGCTTTTCCCTCAGGCATATGGAACAGAAGTGAATTACTGCCCTTCCCTGGATTTGAGTGCTGAAAATTTATCAGACCAAGGACACATTCCAGGAATTCTGAACAGAGGGTATAGCTCTAGGTTAAAGAAGCGAGATGTTTACTGAAAAGAAGACCGAAGTCTCAGAGTCCTACACTGACTGCCTAGCAATTTCTACCTCAACACCTTAGAATGTAGTCTGCCAGGCTCCTCTGTCCATGGGATTTCCCAGGCAAGAATACTGGAGTGGGTGGCCATTTCCTTCTCTAGGAGATCTTCCTGACCCAGGGATTGAACCTGTTTCTCCTGCACTGCAGGCAGATTCTTTACCACTGAGCTGCTGGGGAAGCCAGTACTTTATATATATTTGTTGATAAATCACCCATGTGTAAACAGACTCACACTGATTAGCCACATCATCTGCCTTTAATATTAAAAGCGGAGCAGAATTTGCCTTCCCTTAATAGACACGTTTGGAATAAGAATTATCTTGAGCTCATTATTTTTAGGAAGCTGCAGACCAGGGGAATTCTGGAAGCTGAAGGGAAGTTACCTTTTTGTAAGAGGAATTCACTTTTATTAGGAATCTCTGTTTGTCAGGGTGTCTCCCTTGCAGTTACAGGAAGAGGCAGATAGCCAGACCTCTAGAAACTCTTTATCACTGGAGCAGGCAGCTGGCTTAAATCTGTGCAACAACCATACCCTTGTTTGCTGTGCTTTTCTTCATAGCCTCCTGTAACGGGCTCCCCACCTCACAATGTCTCTTTTGTCTTTAACTGGAGATGGTATGTAAGGTGGTGGCTTGGGCCTTTTGGAAGAGTTACTCACTTTTCCTGGGTATCTCCCATGTACATTGGAGATATAAATGCTATTAAGTGTCTGTTAGTTTTTCTCCTATATTTCAAGGAGTTTCTCAACTGAGAATCTGGAAGGGTAGAGGAAAAATTATTTTTCCCTTTTCCTGCACATAATCTTTCATTCATTCCATTCAAAATTCAAAGCCCAGCTCTCCTTCCCGTCTTCCTTCCTTCCCTCTCTCTTCCCCTTCCTTCTTTCCTTTCTTTTATCACCCCCATGGTCTTGCTTTCCTTACTTAGGTTGAAAATAGAATAATAAGGAAAATAACCTTATCAGTAAAAATAATCCTTTTTTTTTTTTTTTTTTTTACTGCCCTTCATTTTGCTTGTTTCTTCTTTACGTGTACCTCTGCAAACAGGCTTGTGCTCAGGAGGTGTGTGACTATGAAGCAGGTCGCATCAGGAGTCACATAGTTGACTATGATCATCTGTTTCTTCTTACTTATTTCTTAGGCTTCTAAGCATCATGGTCGTACCTGAAAACTGGGTTTGCCTCTTAGTGGGTGTGGAGCCAAAAGATACAATCAAGTCAAAGAGCAAGAGAAGGAACGATTCATTACTTGCAGCAAGTAAGGTGAACATCGTTGATAGAGCTCTCCTAAAGCAACGTCTCCCCAAACAGCAAAACTGCTAAGTTTTAAGCTAAGGGTATATGCATATTTATTAGGTGGCTTAAGCAGAGGAGAATTCAGCAGTAGAATTGGGGCAGAGGTTGACAGAGTTCCCTCTAGTTAAAGTCATAAGGATTAGTAAAGGTCGACAGTAAACAATCTACAGTCTTAGGTTCTAGTTCATCTGGTGGTTGAGTATTCCAAGAGTCTGAATTCTGTGAAATAGCTCAAGAATGTCCTTCAGGCTGATCTTTACTATAGAAACAGAACTGGGAGTCTCTATAACTAATTTATTATCTTGGTTATTATTAAGTTCTCTCCTTAGCCTGATAGTAACTGTTTTTACCTTCTTTTGGCAGATTGTAAGCCACCGGGACCTAGTCTTCTGCAAGGGCAAGCGCTGTGGCCAGGTTCAATTATCTATTTATTTATTGGCTGTGCTGTGAGGCATGGAGCTCTGAGTTCCCTGACCAGGCATCACACCTGTGCCCCTTTGCAGTGGAAGCTCAGAGTCCTAATCTCTGGGCTGCCAGAGAATTGTGGCCAGATATAGATCACAGAATGGCTTAGACCTAAAATGGCTCCTTTTATGTTAAAAAAGTTATGTCTGGTCCTCTTCCTCTGGGGACTCCTTACCTTATCTGCTTACAGTGGCAAAAAAATTAAAAAAAAAAAAAAACCCTGACATGTAATTTATTCCCTTCCTTGGACATAAAGCCCCTGTTGCAGTAACACAGATTTGATTGTCTCTAAATCATTCAAGATTACTAGAGGTGAAAAATTTTTCCAAATTTTATTTTGCATTTTAATTTCCTTTTATTTTTTTGACATGCATGCTGTTAAAAAAATTTGTACAACTGCACAAATCCATACACATAAATGTTTATTTTCCTTTCTTATTTACTTAAGTTCTTGCCCTTTCTGAAATCAATTATATAAATCCTTATTTTTCTGATAGTGCTTTTTATTCCCTTCACCTCAGATTCATCTGAGATTTGTATTGTAGTACGACTGAGCGACTTCACTTTCACTTCTTTCTTTTGTGCATTGGAGAAGGAAATGGCAACCTACTCCAGTGTTCTTGCCTGGAGAATCCCAGGGACGGGGGAGCCTGGTGGGCTGCCGTCTATGGGGTCGCACAGAGTCGGACACGACTGAGCGACTTAGCAGCAGCAGCAGCATGCTATGTAGTGGGGCTTCCCTGGTGGCTCAGGGGTAAAGAATATGCCTGCAAAGCAGAAGACGCAGGAGACACGGTCTCCATCCCTGGATTGGGAATATCCTTTGGAGGACGGCATGGCAACCCACTTCAGTATTCTTGCCTGGAGAATTCCATGGTCAGGGGAGCCTGGTGGGCTACAGTCCATAGTGTCGCAAATAGTTGGATACAACTGAGGAGACAGCAGGCACGCACACATGCTCTGTAGTGGGGCTTACCGGGGGCACAGTGGTAAGCGAAGAGTCCACTTCTCAGGCAGGAGATGCGAGACCTGGGTTCCATCCCTGGGTCGGGGCGATCCCCTGGAGTAGGAAATGGCAGCCCACTCCAGTATTCCTGCCTGGGAAATTTCATGGACAGCGGAGCCTCATGGCCACGGTGTTGCTGAGTCAGACACCGCCGAGTGCACACACAGACTGCAGATGCTATATTCTGTAAACGAGATTTTTTTAAATATATAATTAAAATTTCCCACCTTATCTTGAATAACTTATCACTTTATTATTGGTCTCCATGGTCCTTTGTATCACATATTAAATTCTTTTTTATACAAAGATCTGTTTCAGGAATATCTTTTTTTTAATGTATGTAAATTTTCCTGCCAATATAACATTTTCTTATAATTGTAGATTTGTAATTGTAAGGGAGGATAATTTATACCCTTAAAATGCCTCTCTGGCATATTAATTGTTTTAAGTTGGTTATTTTTCTAAGAAATAGCAGGCAAGGGGAAACTCTGAAAACCAAGTAGGTTTTAAACCTTTTAAAAAAGGTTACCCTTTTTTAAAGAGACATTTATCTTTATAAGGGAAATATCCATTTGTTAAGGTGTCAGCTTCCCTGGTGACTCAGACTAAAGAATTTGCCTGTGGTGCAGGAGTCCTGGGTCCCCTGGAGAAGAATATTTACCCACTCCAGTGTTCTTGCCTAGAGAATTTCATGGACAGAGGAGCCTGGCTACAGTCCATGGGGTTGCAAAGACTCTGACATGAGTGAGCAACTAACACTCTTCTTTGAACTAATGGAAGAAGATGACCAAATCTAGAAACGCTTAACAATGGAGAGGACAATGGCCTAATTATGCATAACAATCTTATCCTTGTTCACTGTGCTTTTCCTGGTAACCTCTCATAACTCACTTTTGTTTTTAGCTGTGGATGATATTAAAAAGTGAGGGCTTCTGTCATTTGAGTGAGTCACTTGGTTTTCCTTGTTCTTTCCCGTGTATACATATTATCAGACTTTTGTTTGATTTTCTTCTGTTAGTTTTTCTCAAACAGTTTAATCCTTAGGCTAACCAGATGAACCTAGAAGGGGAGAGGACCTTTCCTTCCTGCCTGACATAATATATGTCTTAGTATTTAACACAACAAATTTTCCTCTATCAAAAATATATTACCTGTTAGATATGTTAACTCTTGTAAACTTGAGTCATTCTGCTAACTTCAGAAATTATCCATCTGACTTTTGTTGGCAGTGGCATTAAACCTAGATATTAGTTTGGAAGAATCTGCATTTTTACATAAATTACCTTTATGATTTATAGAAATGGAATGGCTCATGATTTACTCAAATCTTAATATTTTGTTTTTCATAAGTATATGAAATACTTAAATTGTGTTTCCTATATGATTGCATTTTTCAAGTTATAGTTTATAGTTTAGCAAAGCAGAATTTGCCACCCTGCAATATGTCACTTTGTCATATTTTTTAATTACATTTATTTATTTTTAATTGAAGTACAGTTGCTTTACAGTATCTGACATATTGTTTTAAGCTGGTTATTTTCTGAGAAATAGACATAGAAGTCCTGTAAAAACCATATAGCAGTTGCCCTTTTATAAGAGACATTTGTCAGGGGAACCTCCATCTGTAAGGTTTTTCCTTCTCTGCACCTGGAAGTGGAGGATGACCGAAACTCTAGAAACGTCAGTGGAGAAGGTGACTCAGACCTGTGGGCCGCGCAGTCAGCTTGTTCACGGTGCTTCCCCAGCACCCTCCCGCAACGGGCACTCTCTACCCTCAACACCCTCTTTTGTCTCTAGCTCAGTGTGGTATCTAAGACGAGGTCCTTTTGATGAGTTCCTTAGTTTTCTTGCATATCACTCTTGGTGTTCACGCAAGTTTCTGTGCCTGACACAGAGTGAGGCCCAACAAAGGAAGCGGAGTTTGGAGCAGAGAAAGGTTGATTGTAAGGTCATGCGAGGAGATGAGGTGACATATTGCCCTCGAGAGCTCGAGCCCCGACAGAGGGCTACAGCAAAGCAGTTTTTAAAGAGCCAGCTTCATCCACCTCATGTGGCCTAATTATGCATAACAATCTTATCCTTGTTCACTGTGCTTTTCCTGGTAACCTCTCATAACTCACTTTTGTTTTTAGCTGTGGATGATATTAAAAAGTGAGGGCTTCTGTCATTTGAGTGAGTCACTTGGTTTTCCTTGTTCTTTCCCGTGTATACATATTATCAGACTTTTGTTTGATTTTCTTCTGTTAGTTTTTCTCAAATCAGTTTAATCCTTAGGCTAACCAGATGAACTAGAAGGGGAGAGGACCTTTCCTTCCTGCCTGACATAATATATGTCTTAGTATTTAACACAACAAATTTTCCTCTATCAAAAATATATTACCTGTTAGATATGTTAACTCTTGTAAACTTGAGTCATTCTGCTAACTTCAGAAATTATCCATCTGACTTTTGTTGGCAGTGGCATTAAACCTAGATATTAGTTTGGAAGAATCTGCATTTTTACATAAATTACCTTTATGATTTATAGAAATGGAATGGCTCATGATTTACTCAAATCTTAATATTTTGTTTTTCATAAGTATATGAAATACTTAAATTGTGTTTCCTATATGATTGCATTTTTCAAGTTATAGTTTATAGTTTAGCAAAGCAGAATTTGCCACCCTGCAATATGTCACTTTGTCATATTTTTTAATTACATTTATTTATTTTTAATTGAAGTACAGTTGCTTTACAGTATCTGACATATTGTTTTAAGCTGGTTATTTTCTGAGAAATAGACATAGAAGTCCTGTAAAAACCATATAGCAGTTGCCCTTTTATAAGAGACATTTGTCAGGGGAACCTCCATCTGTAAGGTTTTTCCTTCTCTGCACCTGGAAGTGGAGGATGACCGAAACTCTAGAAACGTCAGTGGAGAAGGTGACTCAGACCTGTGGGCCGCGCAGTCAGCTTGTTCACGGTGCTTCCCCAGCACCCTCCCGCAACGGGCACTCTCTACCCTCAACACCCTCTTTTGTCTCTAGCTCAGTGTGGTATCTAAGACGAGGTCCTTTTGATGAGTTCCTTAGTTTTCTTGCATATCACTCTTGGTGTTCACGCAAGTTTCTGTGCCTGACACAGAGTGAGGCCCAACAAAGGAAGCGGAGTTTGGAGCAGAGAAAGGTTGATTGTAAGGTCATGCGAGGAGATGAGGTGACATATTGCCCTCGAGAGCTCGAGCCCCGACAGAGGGCTACAGCAAAGCAGTTTTTAAAGAGCCAGCTTCATCCACCTCATGAGAACTGACTCAAATGTATTCTTTTTAATGGTGAGTAATACCCCATTGTGTATATGTACCACAGCTTTCTTATCCATTCATCTGCTGATGGACATCTAGGTTGCTTCCGTGTCCTGGCTAGTATAAACAGTGCTGCGATGAACATTGGGGTACATGTGTGTCTTTCAATTCTGGTTTCCTCGGTGTGTATGCCCAGCAGTGGGATTGCTGGGTCATAAGAGTGAAATAAACCAGAAAGAAAAACACCAATACAGTATACTAACACATGTATATGGAATTTAGAAAGATGGTAACGGTAACCCTGTATGCGAGACAGCAAAAGAGACACAGATGTATAGAACAGGCTTTTGGACTCTGTGGGAGAGGGAGAAGGTGGGATGATTTGGGAGAATGGCATTGAAACATGTATAATATCATATATGAAACAAATCACCAGTCCAGGTTTGATGCAGGATACAGGATGCTTGAGGCCTGTGCACTAGGATGACCCAGAGGGATGGTACAGGGAGGGAAGAGAGAGGGGGGCTCAGGATGGGGAACACGTGTATACCTGTGGTGGATTCATGTTGATGTATGGCAAAACCAATACAATATTGTAAAGTAATTAACCTCCAATTAAAATAAATATATTAAAAAATATTTTTTGCTAAAAAAATGCTAAAATAAAAAAAAATTTAAAAAGCCAGATGAAGGAGAGGGCCCATAGGGTATGTGATCAGACCATGCACAGTTCTCTGATTGGCTGATGATGAAGGAAGAGGATGGTGTCACAAGGGATAACTACATCGGTCCTTAGACTCCAGCAGGCCTGGGCCTATGTGCTCATGGTAATCACGTAGGTAACTTCTTCCATTTGAGGGAGGGGAGGTTTATATTTGCAAAATAGCTCAGGAAATTTGTATCCAATACTGTTATCCAGGGGCTTCCCAGGTGGTGCTAGTGATAAAGAACCCACCTGCCAATGCAGAAAGCATGAGGGATGCTAATTTGATCCCTGGGTTGGGAAGATTCCCTGGCAACCCACTCCAGTACTCTTGCCTGGAGAATCCCATGACAGAGGAGCCTGGTGGGCTATGACCCAGAGGGTTGCAAAGAGTTAGACATGACTGAAGTGACTTAGCATGCACACACTGTTATCTAGGTACTTCAGAGAGAAGCTAAAGCAGGGGATTTGGGGGAAACTGTCCACAGAAGGCCCATAAGTCCTGCTGGGTTACATATGTATGCTTCTTAGTCAATTTCTATTTGATTTTTAATTTGCCTTGCATCAGTTTAATTCTTTGACCAACCAGGAAAACCTAGTCAGGAAGAGGAAAATTGTTTTCCTCCAACAGTGATAACTAATTATAATTATTTGCTTTTACTCTTTTCTTAAAAGGCTACCCTGCTTAACTTAATTATTGATTATAGTTAATTTGGGCTTCCCTTGTAGCTCAGTGGTAAAGAATCACCTGCAGAAAACATGAGTTCAATCCTTGGGTTGGGAAGATCCCCTGCAGGAGGGCATGGCAACCCACTCCGGTATTCTTGCCTGTAGAATCCCTTGGACAGAGGAGCCTGGCGGGCTGTGGTCCATAGGGTCACAAGTTGGACACAACTGAAGCAATTTAGCATGCACACATAATTCATTTTCTGCTACATTTTAAGGATGTTACCAATAAAGAAATATGCCAATGAGAATGTTTGTTATCTCCTTTCTAATTGCTACATTTTTCTTTCTGTGCCGCAGATTTATGTATAACATTCAGAAAAACGTTAAATAGTATTGGGAAAGTAGTATTCTAGTAATAAAACCTTTAGAATTTAATTGCCAAAAATACTCTTTTGATTCATAATGGTGAATTGCTCATTTCTTAAAATATGTATAAGAAATAAGTATTGATTATCACATGTGCTTTTGAAGTGTATCGAGATTGTCAAAAGTGTCCTCTTATTTGAACACATTTCTGTTAAAAGAGATTTCCTATGATTATAAAATCTTTGTATTCCTAAATTAAAACCAATTGGATCATGATAGATGCACTGTTGAGTTTAATTTGCTTATGTCTTATTTACAAACATTCATGTCCCCATTCTAAGTGAATTTCCTCTAAGCCTATTTTCATGTGTCAATATGTAATATTAATAAAGTTGAGGGTAAATTTTAAACTGACTCCTAAGTGAGCATAGAACAGTGGAGCATTCCAGACTTCTGCTTGTGCCTCTCTCTGCTAAGCATCTGACCGTGCTTATCTCAAGGCAGAATAGCTTTGAAAAGTCACACATCTGCACAATGTCTTTCCTGTTGTTCCTTTGTTCTTTCGGTTGTACCAAACTAATTGCCTTACAAGATTTTTTCTCCCAATTCCTCCCACTGGTAACATTAAGGTAAATGAGGCTCTTCAAAGTTAGAATCAGGGACTGGATAGTAAGGGTATACATCCTGGAACATCAAAGAGCAAGGCCAAAGACTGCTAAGAAACATAACATCGAAAACTTTTCCTCCCGCCACCCCTTTGGTTAACGCCTGTTCTGATTAGAAAGGAACTGGGAGGGATGATGAAACTCTGACGTCTGTACCTTGGTGCTGAATTGGATCTCGGAGACGGAATTTTGGGTGGAAAGAATAACTTTATTGCTTTGCCAGCCAAAGGGGGACATGCTGGGCCCGTGCCCTCAAAGACTCTGCGTCCCAACCCACGGATCTCGTGAGGAGCTCCGTAACAGTGGTCCAAGGGCAGGGGTGCCGATAAGGGTCAGGACGCGTGCAGGGCCTTCACTGCTTCCGTCTGGCCGTGGGTGGTCTCTAGGTGAGCTTCTCTGGTCCTCAAGATCATCAGATTGTGACCCTCTCTGAAACGAGAGAATGCGTCATCCAGTGGTTAACATCTTCCATTTGTGGGGGGTTTCGTACAGTAGAAGAGCTCAAAGATGCCCTTTGTACCCCTTGAGAAGGGCCAGGACCTTGCCCCAAGGCTGCGCTGTTATTTTTTAACTGCTCTATCCTTTCCCCTATGTTACCTGTTTTCCTCAATCAACAACTACTTCCCTGGTGGCTCAGATGGTAAAGCGTCTGTCTACAATGCGGGAGACCGGGGTTTGATCCCTGGGTTGGAAAATCCCCTGGAGAAGGAAATGGCAGTACACTCCAAGACTATTGCCTGGAAAATCCCGTGGACAGAGGGGTCTAGTAGGCTACAGTCCATGGGGTCTCAAAGAGTCGGACACGACTGACCAACTTCACTTTCACTTTGGAACCTAGGAAAGGTCATGGAGGCTGAAGCCTATTTGCTGAAAACTAGAAACAGGACAGAAAAAGGCTTCTGTGCCCAAGAGCCCCACAAGGTCCTCCTTGGTTTCAGGAGGGAGCCAGGAAAAAGGAGATATTGCTGCTAACAAGTCTTAAGGGAAGGTATTCCTTCGCGAATGGGTTTGGATGAGGACACTGATTTTTACAATGAAGTGACATCAGACCATCAACAAACTCTCTTAAGATTCTTCCATCCAAAGTGGCTCTTTCCTGTTTCCTTTAATGTGTTTATACCAGTTATCTGTTCCTTGAGAATGTGGAAGAAGTTTCTGATAAGATTTTCTGAGACTGATGGAGAGTTCAGGGCGAGCTGCTCTAAGATGTGCCGCTCTGGCATGTGGATTATGTAGAGCTGAAAAGAAGCAGGACCTAAAAGACTCAGGAAGAACCTTTGAACTTCACCCTAACTGCCTAAAGAAAATTTAGGGTAGAAAACCTGCTCCAGGAAGGAGTCATCACTGTGGATAACTATATTAAAGTATTGAACTAAGTGTGTTAAACAGGGAAGAACCTAGAACGCCCATTTGATCAAAGTCCTCTCTGTGTTCTAGCATCTCTAGGTGGCCCAGCAAACATCTGTTTATAAAACATTAGTTATTTTCATCTTTCTGTGGATTACTGTATTTCCCTTTGAAGTCACAGACTGCTACCTTCTTCTTCTTAGTTCAGGATAGTATATATAACCTCATCTTCCTTACTATCTTTGAGATTCTTCATGCTTATGTAGACTCCCAAATGTACAAAATAAATTTATCTTTCTCTTGTTAATCCACTTTGTATCATTTTAATTGCCAGCCAAAGAGCTAAGAGGGAAGAGGGGCAAATTGTGATTTTTTTTAACCACAATTTTTTTTTTCCCCTATAACTTTTGGTTTCTTCAGGTTTTCTCCCTCTATTTGAATTAAATATAACTATTCCCCCCTCCTTTTTTTATCTGCCATTGGGATGGTGTCTTCTGTGTATCTAAAGTTATTGTTATTTCTCCCTCCAATCTTGATTCCAGATTTGCTTCATCTAGCATTTTGCATGATGTACTCTGCATATAAATTAAATAAGCAGGGTGACAATATACAGGCTTGACGTACTCCTTTCCCGATTTGGGACCAGTCTGTTGTTCCATGTCCAGTTCTAACTGTTGCTTCCTGACCTGCATACACATTTCTCAGGATGGAGGTAAGGTGGTCCAGTATTCCCATCTCTTGAAGAATTTTCCAGTTTGATGTGATCCACACAGTCAAAGGCTTTGGAGTAGTTAATAAAGTAGAGGTAGATGTTTTTCTGGAACATTCTTGCATTTCTATGATCCAAAAATAGAACCTCTTGATGAAAGTGAAAGAGGAGAGTGAAAAAGTTGGCTTAAAACTCAACATTCAGAAACTGAAGATCATGGCATCTGGTTCCATCACTTCATGGCAAATAGATGGGGAAACAATAGAAACAGTGAGAGACTTTATTTTCTTGGGCTCAAAAATCACTGCAGATGGTGACTGAAGCCATGAAATTAAAAGATGCTTGATTCTTGAAAGAAAAGCTATGATCAACCTAGACAGCATATTAAAAACCAGAGACATTACTTTGCCAACAAAGGTCCGTCTAGTCAAAGCTATGGTTTTTCAAGTAGTCATATATGGATGTGAGAGTTGGACTATAATGAAAGCTGAGCACTGAAGAATTGATGCTTTTGAACTGTAGTGTTGGAGAAGATTCTTGAGAGTCCCTTGGATAGCAAGGAGACCAGTCCATCCTAAAGGAAATCATCCTAATTATTCTTTGAAACGACTGAAGCTGAAACTCCAATACTTTGGCCATCTGATGCAAAGAACTGACTCATTGGAAAAGACCCCAATGCTGGAAAGATTGAAGGCAGGAGGAGAAGGGGACAGCAGAGAATAAGATGGTTGGATAGCATCACCAACTTGATGGACTTGAGTTTGAGCAAGCTCTGGGAGTTGGTGATGGATAAGAAAGCCTGGCATGCTGCAGTCCATGGGGTTGCAAAGAGTCGGACATGACTGAGTGGTTGCATTGAACTGAACTGAACTGAAATATTTCCCCAGAAAGGAGTGCCTCTCATTGATGCTTTTACATTTATCATTGTAGAATTGTTCATACATAATTAAAAAATCTTCTCTGTTTTTGCTTGCATAGGTCCTTTGACAATTAATCATTAATTTGGTAAATCATTTCAGGTGGCTCCCTTTGGGCTGTTTTTCTACTCTGAAGGTTTTGTGGAGATTTTTTCCATTAATTTCTAATTACAACATTGGAATTAAGTTCTTTTTGTGCTTTTTCTTGTGCTATATATGGCAGTTATAATTTGATACCCTTTTTATCTCGCTTGGATTTCTGTGTCTGGCTGCTGTGTGGGTACATATCTTTTCTTCATTCTGAGTTCTAAATTTGCCCTTGGCAGTGAGCTGTCTCTGTTTTATGACATGCTGATCTATGAGCTATGTCTCTCCTTTGTCTGTTGTTATAAACAAACCTGAGCTGACTAGGAGTATTTCTCTAGTGAATCAGTAGTCTGCTTAACATTCTACAGTTTCCAGCATGACAGAATAAGAGACTCATAAATACCCTGGTTGTCTCACCTCATCCCTGACTTTCAGGAAATCATATTTAATTTCATATCTTTACTTGGGAATGAAACTTTGGAGGTCTTCTGAGAAGGCGAAAACAATTTCACTGAAAAATGGTGAGATTCTTTGTATTAGCCAGTAATGGAAGTGAAACATATCTGTTTATTTTCTACTTTTTGATGTTCTTAATATGTACCTTTATTGGATATGAGATTTAATTCCTTCTGTCTCCCTACTGCATACAGTAAATGATTAAGAATCAGTGATTTCCATGAATTTTGGAAACATATCATCTGAAATGAGAACTATTTTTTTTCTTTAATGTAATGATTGTCTTAAGCTGCCTTTTCCCCTTATTATCAAAGGCATGGATCCACCAAGAGGCTCATCTCTCTCTTCCAAAAGAGCTTTTCTCTCCCAACTGGTGATTAAAATGTGATTGATTGCTTCCTCTTGAATGGTTCTTTAGTGTACATGTGTAGTCATTTTCTCTCTCAGTTTAATCTATTTAAAATAACCCTACTCGTTACACTTTTATTTTTTTTGATATCCTTCTTCAGTGACTGAAATAATATTTATTCATATTTAAATTTATGAATTCTACCAAGATATAAGCTATGTGACACCGGTGGCTTGTTTATCTTTGTTGCTGTTCAATTGCTAAGTCAGTTATGTCTGATTCTTTGCAACCCCATGAACTGCAGCACACTTAGCTTCCCTGTCCTTCATTGTCTCCTTAAGTTGCTCAAACTGATACCCACTGAATCAATGATGCCATCCAACCATCTCATCCTCTGTCGTCCCTTTTTCCTCCTTCCTTCAGTCTTTCTCAGTATCAGGGTCTTTTCCAATGAGTCAGCTCTTCACATCAGGTGGCCAAAGTATTGGAGCTTCAGCTTCAGTACCAGTCCTTCCAATGACTATCAGAGTTGATTTCCTTTAGGATGGACTGGTTTGATCTCTTTGCTGTCCAAGAGACTCTCAAGAGTCTTCTCCAACACCACAGTTAGAAAGCATCAATTCTTTGGCGCTCAGCCATCTTTATGGTCCAACTCTCACATTGATACATGACCACTGGAAAACCATAGCTTTTATTATACAGGCTTTTGTCAGCAAAGTGATGTCTCTGCTTCTTAATATGCTATTTAGATTTGTCATAGCTATTCTTCTTGTGGCTGCAGTCACCATCTGCATTGATTTTGGAGCCCAAGAAAATGAAATCTGTCACTGTTTCCATTGTTTCCCCATCTGTTTGCCATGAAGTGATGGGACTAGATGCCATGATCTTTGTCTTTTGGATGTTGAGTTTTAAGCTAGTTTTTCACTCTCCTCTTTCACCTTCATCAGGAGACTCTTTAGTTCCCCTTAGCATTCTGCCATTAAAGTGGTATTGTCTGCATATCTGAGGTTGTGGACCTGATCCACCACCCAGGAGTCACTGTCTGCCCTGGGGCCTGTCCGCTGCCAGCTCCATGCTGGGAGTTGGGGCCTCTGGTCACTACTGTGCTCTGCCTGTGTCTCTGGGGAGATCTTTGCAAAGCTGCTTCTTAGGCCACCGACACCTCTTCAGGCTGCCATGGCCCAGTATTGTTTATCTTACTCTTTACCATATCTCTGTTGCCTAGAAGTGCCCAGCAATCAGGAGTAAATCTCTCCAAATTTTCTGATGTACTTGCCCTTTTTATTGGTATGTATTTCCCCTGGAGAAGGAAATGGCAATCCACTCCAGCACCCTTGCCTGGAAAATCCCATGGACAGAGGAGCCTGATAGGCTACAGTCCATGGGGTCGCAAAGCGTCGGACACGACTGAGTGACTTATGTTATGTTATTACTATTGGGCTTCCCTGGTGGCTTAGAAGGTAAAGAGTCTGCCGTATTGCAGGAGACCCAGGTTCAATATCTGGGTCGGGAAGATCCCTTGGAGAAGGAAATAGCACCCCACTCCAGTACTCTTGCCTGGAAAATCCCATGGATGGAGGAGCCTGGTAGGCTACAGTCCATGGGGTCGGAAAGAGTCGGACATGACTGAGCGAATTCTCTTTCCTTTCCTTTCCCTTACTATTTATATTTTAAATTGAACAGTCACACTTATATGTATGTAAAGCTATAAGCTACCTTAAATGTTTTTTAAAAACATAGTAGAGTATCTATAAATAATTAATAAAAAGCCAACCAACATAATGTAATTGCAGATAAAGTTTGAATTTTCTTTTCTTAAATTATGGTGTTACTTTAAATAATATCAAGAGAGAGGGGAGATAGATAGTCACATGAGCATGTGAATTGGTGTAATTTTTTAAAGGGAGATTTGGTAGTAAATATAGCCCAGTATATTGAGTTCCCTCAGCTGGTAAAGAATCTGCCTGCAATGCAAGAGACCCTGGTTCAACTCCTGGGTTAGGAAGATCCGCTGGAGAAGGGATAGGCTGCCCACTCCAGTATTCATTGACTCCCTTGTGGTTCAGACAGTAAAGAACTTGCCTTCCTGTCTCTGGGTTCGGAAGATGCCCTGGAGGAGGGCATGGCAACCTACTCCAGTATTCTTGCCTAGAGAATCCCCAGGACAGGGGAGTCTGGCTGGTTATATAGTCCATGGGGTCACAAAGAGTCGGACATGACTGAGCGACAAAACTCAGCACAGTATACAACAGTGATATCAATGTCATCAATGTTAGAAATTCCTCGAGTCATGCCAGTGTACAAATATTTCTATAAATGAATATTTATTTCAGTTTGATTTTAGTAACAAACAAAATAAAGAAAAGTAATCCCCCTAACCCCATGGACTATACAGTCCATGGAATTCTCCAGGCCAGAATAGTGGAGTGGGTAGCCTTTCCCTTCTCTAGCTGATCTTTCCAACCCAGGAATCAAACCGTGATCTCCTGCATTGCAGGCAGATTCTTTACCAGCTGAGCTATCAAGGAAGCCCTTAGTAACAAACAAAGTAAAGCAAAACATTCCCCCTCCCAAAAATCTGGAGAAAAAAATCTGACGATTAAGATCCAGTGAAAATGATTGTGGGATATCATATGCTATAATACTATGCACTTGTTTAAAAGGTTTTTGTTTTCATATGTATATAAGAATAGTTTACTAACAGCAGTACCAAAGTAGCTAGATTCTGTATTTTAAAATGATTAAGAATCAGTTTTTCAGAAACATAAGCCCATTAAAAATACATGAACAGTGTGATGACTTAACTTTGGATGAGTGTATCACAGAATTGCGGATGATCGCAGGTGCGGATCTCAGGAATCATCCGGGGTTGTGGACAGGAGCTTGACTCAGGACTGTAGACAGGGTTGATGTCGAGCTCTGACCTTTGCTCACTGTTGACTTAGGGTTGTTACTCAAGTTTTTGAGTCCCACTTTTCTAACCTATAAATTAAATCTAACAAGAATAGTTCACGTGTGTTAAGTATTTATTGTATGATTGGATACCTTTTCTGATTTAACCCCCACACTGCTAAGCCCATAAGGAAAGTAATATTATTTCTATCTTACAGATGAAGAAGCCAAGACACTGACAAATTAAGTAACTTTCTCAAATTGCATGATTAAGGAAGTACTAGCCTTGACACTCCAGTGTTCTTCCCTGGAGAATCCCAGGGATGGGGGAGCCTGGTGGGCTGCCGTCTATGGGGTCGCACAGAGTTGGACACGACTGAAGAGACTTAGCAGCAGCAGCAGCAGCCTTGACATTCCAGACCCAGCAGACTGACTCTGCATCCTAACCACTAACCCAGCACTCCATACTGCTTCTTGTCCATGTTAATAGCTTGGTTTTCTAGAAAAATGAATAGTGTAACTGACTATCATAGCAGAAAACCTGACATGTGCTAACTGTTAGTCACTCAGTCGTGTCTGACTTTTTGTGACCCCATGGACTGTAGCCCGCCAGGCTCCTCTGTCCATGGAATTATCCAGGCAAGGGTACTGGAATGGGTAGCATTTCTTCTCCAAGGGATCTTCCCAACCCAGGGATCAAATCTGGGTCTCCCACATTGCAGGCCAGTAAGGTCTCATTAAATGTAGTTATTATTTTCCCATTCCAGGGATTATCATACTATATTTCACTGCCAGAGAGCAGTTAACAGCCAGGCTTTTGTTTAAAATATTGGACTTGGCCTCAGATTCCTTTAAACGTATGGTTGAAAATAAAATTGTACTCAACAAGAAGGCTGTGAAAGTAAAGTTGTTCAAAACAAGGATTTACATGTTATGACTGAAGAAAAAATTTAACATCCAGGCAGGTAAGCTTTCCCCTGTAATCAAGCAGGTGAAGGCAGAACTTTTCCTTCCTTCCTTCCTACCTTCCCTCCTTCCTTCCTTCTTTCTTTCTTTCCCTCTCTCTACCCCTCCTTCCTTCCTTCCTTTCCTTTTTCTTTCCTCCTTATCCTTTTCCCTTCCTTCTTTCTTTCTTTCAGCATATAGGGATATTAGGATGGTATATACCTGCAACAAGGGTATATTCTACCTTTAACATTAAAATTAAAACACCTGAGTTTATGAACTGTTATTGAAGCTGCTGCAAGTTTGGTGAACCAGTAAAAATAACAACATGATTTTGATTTTGAGCTTGGTCACAGATAGCTGGAGGGGTTTCCTGGTGACTCAGATGATAAAGAATCTACCTCCAAAGCAGGAGACCTGGGTTCCATCCCTAGGTCAGGAAGATCCCCTGGAGAAGGCAATGGCAACCCACTCCAGTATTCTTGCCTGGAGAATTCCACGGACAGAGGAGCCTGGCAGGCGACAATCCACGGGGTCACAAAGAGTTAGACGTGACTGAGTGACTGACACAGACAGCTGGAAGGTGAAGATCTGAGTGTAGAGAAGTGTCACTGTATGGCTGCCAACTAGATAACTGTACGTCTACAGTGAAGATGAGTACCCAGTAAGCTCAGATGGAATCCTGGTGGTCAGGGCTGGGAGACAGAACAAATTCTGAACGAGAAATGCACAGTTTAGAGACAGTTACATATTGATGGTAAACTTAAAGTTGATGGTGGCATGTGAGACGGCAGTGTGTCATGGTTATGATACCTCATGTCTGGCAGAGGTTAGCAGAGCTGTCTTGCACTAGTTTAAAGATGGTACATCGTAACTGCTGGGGATATAGTTCGATAACAGCCCTATGCTAACATAAGCTATTATGTAATAAAAAGCAACTCTGGGAACCCATGCTCGTTTTTAAACTTTGCCCAGTAGGAGAGGTGAATGACTTCCTGGAGTGCTTCAAGAGTGCCTTAAGAATTCTCCAGCATGCAGGAGAGTGGCCAGACCAGAACGTGGGGTAGTTACCGTGGTGACTCCCATGTGGTCAGTGCTGGACCGGAGGAATCAGACTTTATATCCTGATTCTTATGAACCAGATGGATGAGTTCCCGTGATGGTGTAGAAGCCTAAATGATGTTTTATTTCAGTTTGGTCCTCTCAGTCCTCAAAACCTTGACATCATATTATTCCTTTGCCTATGGTTTTCCATTATTTTACTTTTTTGTAATGTTAATACTACTTATGCTTAGATGTGTATTTTCAGCAAAATTGTTAACTGTAAATTATATATTTTCCTTTGAATCTTTATAGGATACATTTTGAGTTTTTAAGGTATATTTTGGTTGTTATTAAATCATTGTCAAAAGCATTACCAAACTGTCAAACCAATTGTACTTAAAAAAATCCCAACAAAAAATAAAAAAAAAACACAGAAAAGCAAAAGTAGTAACAGTTGTTTGTTTTAGTAGAAAAAGTTTTAAAATACCTGATTTGTAATTGAATATTTTAATACAGTTTAGAACACTAATTAGCTTAGTCTGTGGGCTGTTGCTCAGGTATTGAGAGTAAGCCTTTCCAAACACCAGGATAAAATAAAACCTTGCATATTTGCATTAGAATTCATTTTATTATAAGCTTAATTTCTGTGCAACTTCTTTTAATTCATAAAGGCATAATAATTTGCTTAGCTGATGATGTAAGGCTTGCTGTACTTATTTTCCATATGTGACTTAATTTTTTAGTTGTGTAGGAATACAGTAAAGCTTTAATATATCTATTTCAGCGTTTTAAAATTGAAATAACATAAAAATAGTTTCCTAAATGTTACAAGATTCAATCTCTTTCAACCACAGGTGGGTTATCAGAATTTTACAGTAGATTCTTTTGTTCCTGAGAGTTTTTAAGGAAGACTGTGACAAAGTCTACCCAGGTGTGACTGAATACTATTTTTAATAAATAAAACATCTGCTTTCTAGTGCCTAAGGGTCCAAAGGTCTAAAAGTGTTATTTTAACTGATGAAAAGTATAAAAGAATTAAAGCTAAAGCTATGCAAATGCAGCAGGATGCCTTTTGTTTGAAATAAAACTAATATATTAAACAATTAGCATACACGAATAGAATCCTCTCCCAAATTCAATGTTTACTAAATTTTAGTATCAACCGTGTTGACATCATGAAGAGCTGTCAAGAGAGCTGACATTCTTAGAAGACAGAACTTCACCTGTAACCTTTAAAGAAAGCTGCTTTTTGAAAGCCCTAAAGGCAGAGTGGTCAGACTGGCATTTGTACAGTGTGGTGGGAGATGTTAAAATAGCAACGCACAGAACCCTTTCAAGCAATTTTTATGTCATAGAGAGACTTTTGGAAAGAAATCTATAAGTAGTGATTTGTCACTGCTTATGTAAAGTGGAATAATTTCAGGCAGTTTTTTCTTTTTTCCCCCAGATCAGAAAGTGCTATACCCGAAGTGAATAATAAATCAAATTTGAATCTTTTCGTCTTGATACATACATCTCTGAGGATATTATTTTCAGAGCTAACATTTATTTCTTCATTCTCCGCAGAACTGAAGTCCAATTTTATAACTTTGCAAATTTTTTTCAATCACTTTCTTTGGTGTAACAATTACAAGTGCAACATATTTGTAATAAAACTGTCAACCATGGTTCAATTCAAAATGTATCATGGGGAAGTCAGACTTCTGAAGGGGGAAATGTGTCTGGTACTTTTCTTTGAGAAACTGAAGGTGGACTCTTGGGATGCTTAAGAATCAAATAGCAATTTCTCCCACATCAAGGAAGTTTGGGATCCAAGTTTTTATAATTCTAAAACAAAATCTGAGGGTGCTTCTAAACTGTTGTCTACCCCTTTTAGAGCCAATGTTAGTGTGAAACTTCTTAGTTACTGCATGTTGGAGAATGCAGTGTTTAACCCTAAATCAGTTGTGGTTTTCTCATCAGTGGGCCTTTTGAGATCATTGTGATTCTTATGGTTATTTTTGTATGTGTGTTTATAAAATATAAAAATGAGCCTAGCTCCCCACCATCCAAAATATGTCTGGAAATCTGTAAGTCCTCTATTTTTATACACTTAATAATTCTGAATATGCACTATAATTATTTACTGAGACTGCCCTCTTGAGTTTATACATCAGAGATTTAACCTTTTGGGATCCTGGATAGGCCAACCCAGAGTATTTCTCGACGGCATATTGATTATTGCGAATTAAAATTGCTTAAGAAACAGTGGGTGCAAGAGGAACACTTTTGATTCTTCTCTCTGTCTTCCTGAAAGCAACAAATAAATCCCTCATATTTAAAGTTTCCTCCCGCACGAGGTACAAGGGTGCCATTATGGCCAGAGAGTGGGAATTCTGGCTGAGAAATCTGTACACTCAAAATAGCCTTGTTACTTCTGTAATTTACTACCCGAAGCCCAAGCTCTGTTTCGGTTCTTCAGTAATTATTAATTAATTAATTAGTTTCACTTGAAGCCCAAGTTCTTTTGTCCTGTTAATTGTTCACGATGTTTTTTCTTTGTCCAGAAGTGTAAATGCTGCCCGCTCTGCCATGTCTTCGGTTCTGTTTCTATGTGATCTTTGTGTGCATGCATTAAACTTTGTTTCTTTATCGCCTATTAATCTTTCTTGTGTCAGTTTTATTATTATTCCAGCCACAAGATCTCTAGATAGGTAGAGGGAAATTCTCCCGCCCTGTCAATCTCGTCGCCCAAGTTTTTGACTTTGTTCGCGGGACTCAAGATTTCAGTGATTTGTAAGTGAATGATGATCTGTGGTGTGCATCTCGCTCATGCTTTCATTGCGGTAACACTTTATCATGTAATTTGAGGAGATATTGTCTCTGAGGTTTCAGTTTTCTAAGAGTCAACATTTTATCAGTGGTAAGAAGTCTGAAATTACTGATGATCCTTTTCTACGTAAGCCAGCAAAATATTGTACTTGAATACCTTTAAGGTTAAAAAAAATTATGAAGATTTTGGATACAGTGATTTAATAATACATTTTTAGCTAGGATTGCAGTCATTGTTTACTTAATATATGGACAAAGGTTTACTGTTTGAATGCTGTCTCTTAAAGCAAGCTTATATTTATAATTTTCACATTTATGTCTTCTCTTAATTACATTTTAATTCCTAAAAGGGTAGAGGTCTTATTTTCTGCATGCTTGATAACTCTTAACAGGTGTTTTTTGTTTTTTTTTTTTTAATGTAGTAGGCATTCAATTGCCAAAGTAAAGCTTCACTTCTCTAGTGATTCTGAAGGTTAACTAAATCATAGTGTGGGTATTTTGGTAGGGTATTTGGAATTCCAGAGTTTAAATGTCAGGATAGTATGAGATTAATTGTAATGACCTCATGCTTTCTGAAGCAGCCAGGTGGTGTTGACCCTCTGTAGAGATTTCCCTAGGTGAAAAATCTGTCCATGGAATAGAAGTTTAATTACTGATTCTTCTTTGCCACTTTGATCAGTCTAAACCTCTGACTTATATGTAATTTATTATGAAGATATAGTATCTAGGAAGTTTCACAGGTTCATCCCTAAAGAACTAAACTTCTCAATATGTGATTCTGTCCATTATCTTCTTATGTTGGAAATCAGCAGTATATTAGTGCTAAAAAAATAGCATGAAAATTCTTTTATATTGAAATCCTTTAAGAATCATATTGTAATTTCTTTTAAGTGAAAAGTATGAAAAATACTGTGTTTTCTATTTCTGTATAATGTTTTATTAAAGGAAATGTATTTATTGCTCTTAAGCCTTTAGTTCTGATAAGGGATTCCATTTCCTAATAGCAACATAATGTTTTGAAACATACATCAAATCAGCTCATGTATTTCCACAAGTAGCTTGTTCAACATCAAAAATAAATCATTACATATTAGGAAATTCTTTCTCCTCCAAGGTTGGAATAATGTAGAATGTCATCTCATTCTGAGATAATGGTGACACAACTCTGATCCTTTTAGTTTTCTTGGCAGAAGGAAAAAAATCTATTCTGGAGTTTACATGTTAGTGAAGTTACTTTTCTGAGATATGGTTATGTAACAAAGAACAGCCTTTACTTGAGATATTTTAGACAATGCCTTCTTCTTACAAGTAAGAAATAGACACGTGTGTGTGTCAGGGGGTGAGTGGGTGTGTGCACACGGGCATTGCTTTAGAAAGTATGTATGGAAACTGTGGCAAACTTTAATTCACTGAGTTACTTGCCTTGTGAAGTTCATTATGACCATCCTGTGTAAGAGAAAGTGACTGTTCATAACTGACTTTGGGATGGCCATATCCTTTTTGGGGGCATGGGAATAAAATATGAAACTTAGTGAGAACCAACTGGTCTGATGTGTTTTGATGTTTTGTATTCTAGATCTCAGTCTTTCAAACCATAAACCTTTGATCTGATCATTATTTCTGGTATATCTGGACATACTTCAGGCATTTAGTTGCATTTCAATAATTCTAATTATTACAAACAGTGCTGTTTTCCTCCAAAAGAGGGGTACTTAGCCAAGAGCAATTTGTTTGGTCAACACAATGCTTTGTTAGAAAATAAATATTCCTAGTTCCAGGGTTTTTTCAAACTTAAAAAAAAATTATATTTCATATTTTTCCTTTAATCATTTACTTTTATCTTGTACTCATTTTGATACTGAAATGTTATAGTTCTGAAATATATCATACAGATGGACTAATTGGAAAAAATTTATTGGAAAAATGGTAGACGCAAATATTTCATATTGAGAAAAATATCCTGAAGAATGTGACTTGTGTGTGTGTGTGTGCATAGAAGGTGGTAACAAAAATTGACTCTGGATAAGTTAGAGGAGTTATGGTTGTTAGTTGTAGACTTTTGTATTTCCTTGCGCAGGGGCCATGCTAATTTTCTCTGTATCATTCCAGTTTTTGCATAGGTGCTGCTGAAGCTAGTGCTGCTTATCTGTAATTCTTGATTTATCTTGAAGGAGCCTATCTTGTTTTCGTACAGTGAACTCTGCTTCCATTTCTTATGTCGCAAGAAAAAGAGGGTCTAGTTCTAAACTTTGTAAGATATGTAAAATGAGAGTTGAAAGACAGAACTGGGCCTAAGAAAGAGTCTGAAAAATACCACAGGAAAAATGCCAGGGGGCAGGTTACACAGATGTGAGCACATGTGCGTATATGTCCACATGCCCACACATACACACAGACTTTTCTTTTCTCAGTTACTATTCTGACACATATTAAATGAAACAGTGCTTTGAGAAAAAGACTTGACTAATAATACTCAAATGCCCTATAAATATTCACAATGGGCTGCAAGCGGGATGCTGGTCCATTCCGCCTAGTATTTTATTCCCCCTGTGACTCCTTTTCAGTGCAAGGAAAAAGATACTTGACTGAACAGACAGGATCAGCATGATACAGGTTCTGGTAAGAGATGCATAAAAGAGTGTTGCCTTGAGAACAAAGTCATACTTCATTGCAATTTCAAAATATTTTTAAACATTCTGTAATTTTGGTCAGTGTGTGGTTTCATATTTGCAGTTATAAAGCATCATATTTATGCATAATTTGCAGACTCAACACTTTGTGGCTTATCTTAAGACATCGACAGCATTTTAGAAAGCTTATGTGTGTGAAAGCTTATGTGTGTGTAGGGAGCAAGCACATTTAAGGGATAGGTTTCTGAAGACCTAGCATAGGTTAAAATTATCACAATTCAAGAGAATTTCTTAGAAGAATAAATATAAGCAGTGGATGCCTCCTTCAAATGCAAATATATTCACATTTCTAGCATATATTAAAAATCAATTTTTATTTTCTCAGACTTTTCTCCGGAGAAGGCAATGGCACCCCACTCCAGTACTCTTGCCTGGAGAATCCCATGGACAGAGGAGCCTGGTGTCGCGAAGAGTCGGATACGACTGAGCGACTTCACTTTCCCTTTTCCCTTTCATGCACTGGAGAAGGAAATGGCAGCCCACTCCAGTGTTCTTGCCTGGAGAATCCCAGGGACGGCAGAGCCTGGTGGGCTGCCGTCTATGGGGTCGCACAGAGTCGGTCACGACTGAAGCGACTTAGCAGCAGTAGCAGCAGCAGCAGACTTTTCTCTAAGATATTTGCTGTGATCTAATATTATTAACATTATGGACAATCAGAATGGTTCTCTCATAGTTTGTATCAGTTAGAGTCCATTTGGAAGACAAAATCCGCTAAGTGATTTGAACAAGGAAAGCTGTAATAAAGAATTAGCCATACAAGGGACTATAGTTACTAAGAGTTGGCTAATAATAGAAAATTCTAAAAAGAGGAACCCCTATCCCTAGGGGTGAGATAAAGCACCCAAGGAGGAACTGGAGGAGCTGAGGTGCAGATTTTAAAAGACACAGCCCAGCTGTGGCTTGCTGAATGACAGATAAATCATTGTGTTGAGGCTCTGGAGGAATTTGCTAGAAATCTGTCCCTTGGAACTTGTCAGGAATCTCCCTCCGAGGGGGCTGGGGAGCGCTCTCACCGGGGATGTCTTCAGGTACAAACGGCCTCAGGCAGATGACTGCGGAAGCTTCTGGACCCCGGGTGCAGCCGCTACCACACTTGCACGTGATGGAGCCAGGTGTTCTGGAAGCTTCTGTGCTGCCAGTGCAAGTTCGTGCCCCTGGAGAAGCTGCCTGTGCTGCAGGAGCCAGCCTGGGAGCACTCCAGAACCAAGAAGAGAAGGCTTTTTCCCATGCTGTGTCCTTCCTGTAGTCTCTCGACAGATGTTCCCATCATGTCAGCTAGCAGAGGAAGAAGTACTTAAAGGGCCTTCTGCTTTTCACAGAGCAGCTGATGCAGGACGCGTTTGAGTCCAGCAGACAGTAAGCTGGTACCAGGCACAGCCTTTGTCTCAATATTTTATTGCCTTAAAATTTTACGACCAAATTATTGATTGCGGGATTTTTTTTTTTTATTTCCCCAGCACTAAGCACCATTATGGCCACTTAATCCCTTGAAAAATAAAGCCTATACAAAAGATTTTAAATCATGCTGATGGAAACATTAAAATGATGACAGAACATGCACCCTGAATCATATACAAAACATAAAGATGTGTTTCTCACATAGGAAGAGTATCTACCGATTCAAGGAGGTGGGAGGGAGGTTCAAGAGGGAGGGGACATAGGTATACCTGTGACCGATTCACGTCGATATATGGAAGAAATCAGCACAATATTGTGAAGCAATTACCCTTCAATTAAAAATAAATTTAGAAAAGGAGTATTTAATGATTCAGGTGAATTATAATTCAACCAGCTCATCATCATATTAGAAATTAAGCAATTTGTGAGGTGTTTAATTTTTTATATTCATATTATTTTCTACTTTGCATAAAATGAGTTATAAATATATTTTGAATCACATTATTTCAGATTTTCTAAGTCAAGTTCATGTAAACTGTGCTTGGTTACACCATTATCTTACTTTTGCTATAGGAAGAACAGACAGTGCAGAATGTTCCCTCTAAAGCTGTCACCACTATAAGGGAAAAAAATTTGCTCATTCTTCCAGTGATGATTCAGGCATTTTCCAACATCCTAAAATTGTTCATTAACCTGTGCTTAACTCATTCTCAATGCATAGATAAAATTATATTTTGGGGGGAATTCCTCAACATTTTAGCCATTTCACTTTTCAGGGTTGTACATTATTTTTAGAGAACAGTAATTTGGTGTTCTGGTCTCAGAGCCCAGCATCTATATCCAAACCTCTAATTTGAATTAGTCACTCTGTAAAATTCTGCATGTCATTTAAGTCTTCTCTTTATCGTCTCAACTTCTGAATAAGAGGTGCCATTTTCACTGCGGAAACCAATATCACTATTTTAAAAAAATATCTTCACAGCTAGAAAAAAATAGGCTTAAGTTGTATTTTATGAGCATTTTGCTTCAGGTTGAGTTTTCCTTCCGTAAAACCCGTGCTAATCCTACAAGGAGAAAAGCATTTTCCAAGATGGGTACTCAGTCGACATTCCTGGCTTGCGAAAAACAATGATTTCATGTAAGAGGCTGCCAGGTATGCCGTTGGGCTTTATATTAATTTGTGAGACATTCCTTTCATTATGTTTCCCGTTCAAAAATTATACACATTTGAATCAAAGCCCAATGACAGTGTCTAGTAACTGGAAAATATTTATTTCTCCTTGGAAATCTTACCTGCTTAATTACCCAGTCTTTTGGGAACACAGCCAAAGCCTGGAGTGAGTCTTTTGTTGTAGGAAGAAAAGAGGAAAATAATTTGGTGCTGAGGGGAAGCAGGTCCCTACAGCTCTCGTGGGCCCTCCTGTCATGTTTGCAGTTACCTTGCAAGGCTGCCGTTATCATGTGGTTTTGTGTCATTGGAGTTCACATCATAGGGTAATCCCAAGGTAAAGAACTGTTGTTCCTGTACTGCCCTACTTTTTTTTGCTTCTGCTCGCAGATATTCATGTCCAACTTGTTCTGACTTGTTCATATTCTGGGAGTAATGGGGTGAAGTTAATATAAGACAGTTAACTCTCTCAATTACTCAGAGGCTAATTATCCAGGCTATTGATTGTACAGTCCAGCCTCTGCTTTTCCTGCCTTTTAAAGGGTGGTTGACTGCCCCTTAGCACTTAAACCAGACAAAGTAGAGGGTGGAGAGGTAAAGTCATAAAATTCAAATCTATCTATTTTGCAGCTTATTAGCACTAGCTAAGAGCTTAGGTGATTGGCAAAAGTGTGGTTTGGAGACACCTGTATATTTAATTTAGCCTTACTTTTCCTTGTCATCTCTTACCATGGATAATTGAGTTGGCCACATTACCTTATGTTCATATGGTTAATTCTCAGAAGTTGGGTTTTTTATTGCTTTGGAGCAGTGACTTAATTGGTATTTAAGACATTTGAAGGAGGTAGGGTTATTTCATTTTTTTTTTTTTAATAAGGAAACTGAGACTAAGTATTCACACTGAAAGATGGCAGGTGGAATTGTGGGCTAGAGTGTTTTTTCACTCTTTGGTCTAAGTTCACAGATACACAGATATGGAAGAACCACCTCTTGATAATTCTTCTTTTCTAGTGGTTCCCAGCAGTGGTTTGTGAGTCTCGTATAATATAGCCATGAGGAGTTATGGTTTCAGAGTTGGCTTGGGATGTCTCTCAGTTGTGCTGCTTATGGCTGGTAGAGCTTGATATATATATTTCACTTCGCCAAATGTATGAAATATGGTAAATGCCCAATAAAGAGCCTTGGACTACAAAGAAGGCTGAGTACTGAATAATTGATGCTTTAGAACTTTGGTGCTGGAGAAGACTCTTGAGAGCCCTTGGACAGCAAAGAGATCACACCAGTCAATCTGAAAGGAAATCAACCCTGAATATTCATTGGAAGGACATCAACATTCATTGGTGGTTGAAGCTCCAATACAGCACCTAACAAGAAGAGCCAACTCATTGGAAAAGACTCTGATGCTGGGAAGGACTGAAGACAAAAAGGGAAGGAAGCAGCAGAGGATGAGATGGTTGGATGGCATCACCGATCCAATGGACATGAGTTTGAGCAAACTCTGGAAGATAGTGAAGGACAGGGAAGCCTGGCGTTTTGTAGTCCATGGAGTTGCAAGCGGTTGGGCACAATTTAGCGACTGAAGAACAACAATACAGATTATCTGTCTGTTCGTGCTGCTCAACAACAACAATAAAGAGCCATTTTAACTCAATTTGTAGTAAATATAGTTTTAGTGGAGGGTACAAATAATCTCTGAGTCATTTCTAATATTTCAAGAATAAATGGAACTATACATTTACCATTGGCAAGGCCATGAGTTGATTTATTAATGCAGGCTTATGTAGTAATTTAATCTCAAATTATGGTTTATGAGGTTTTCCCTAGTACAGTTCCCTTACTTTATAACTGCAAAAACATAGGCTTAAAGAGCACAGCTGGTTTTTTTTTTTTTTTTTTTTTGAGTTTACCCAACCGTTAAGGCCAATGGAATAAAGACATAGGACCAGTGGCTCCCAGCTCAACCTTTTCACCACAATTGTACTGATATTCGATCATCAATGACTTGATCCCTAGGATCAGGATGTGACCTCCACTCACCTTTCCCTCACTGTCCTACTCAGTCCTCAGTGCCTGTGTTCTTAATTTCTGAATAGAAAATGGGACAAAAGAGTAGCTTTTGTGAACTGTATGAACTAAGAGACCGGGGAGAAAAAGTGATGGCAGCAAATCCTTAGGTTGTAGTCAGACAAAATGCAGGGGAATGGCGTGGAAATAATGTAAGGCAAGCCTTTTAAAAATAGATACACCATTTCCATATTCTTTCTTTTTCTGCTGGTTGGTGTAGAGAATCACAAAGCCCTGAGGGGTAGAAGACCTACCAAGTAGGTGGATCCTGAATCCCTGAATCACTGCGTGGAAGAAAGCAGCTTTCTGCACAGGACTATCAGCATTGACTTGCAAAGTGAATGGAAACTTCTGTCATTATAAGCTAATGGCATTTGGGGGCATACTAGTGTGACTCTGAATAATATTTGCACTGTTTTTCACAATAAATGTAATAAACTGTCAATCTCTGAACCATAATATATATGTACATAGGTATTATGCTGCTAAGTCACTTCAGTCGTGTCCGACTCTGTGTGACCCCATAGACGGCAGCCCACCAGGCTCCCCCGTCCCTGGGATTCTCCAGGCAAGAACACTGGAGTGGGTTGCCATTTCCTTCTCCAATGCATGAAAGTGAAAAGTGAAAGTGAAGTCACTCAGTCGTGTCCGACTCTTATTGACCCCATGGACTGCAGCCCACCAGGGTCCTCCGCCCATGGGATTTTCCAGGCAAGAGTACTGGAGTGGGGTGCCATTCCCTTCTCTGACATAGGTATTATATTTTCTTACAAAAAAGAAAACTGTTTGGCATAAATATTTATTTCTAAGAGGCTTATAGTTGTTTGATAAAGAACTCACATTAATACTATCAGTAGTATTGAAATATACATTTTCATTCTTCCTAAATAATGTCTTGTAATGTCAAACAAAACAAATTACATTTCAATTATTTGGGCTAAAAACAATAGTGAGCAGAGCATGCAGAAGCGCTCATACTAATGCAAGAATGCAGAAAGTCAAACAGGCAGCAGTAATCTAGCATACTTTTAATAAGTTTAATGCCTTTTATTCAACACAGCAAAAGGCCATCAGTGCTATGAAACTTATGTGGATTTCTGTAACTAATATTTCTTTCATAGTGAAATCAAATTTGTGATTTCCTCTTTTCTCTATCACTTGATCAGTGTTTTAAAACTGTGTTAATGTTTGCGGTTCCTCCTATTACCAGTCACGATCTAATCATCATATATTCAACTCAGAGATGTGAGTATACTGTACAAGAAGTTCTTCATTTGACTGTCAGCATACTCCGGATGCCCACGCATTTGTCTTCAGTGCTTTAGCTGAAACCTAATGCCAGTGCTTTATGACTCTCTGTTCCTGCCATCTTATTTATTCCCTGTCATGCTGCTTTTCATTTCAGAGATTCTTTACAATCATCACCAGGGGCTCCTTTCCCAGAAGTTCCAGTCTTAAAGGACTGAGGTGTAGAGCTGACTTAAGCTAAGGGTCTCTGTGTCAAGAGCTGATGGGTGCTCCTGTTAAATCATTCTGCTAGATTGAGACTGACAAACCAATTCTCAGCAGGGCTGTTTTCAGATTCCTTGGCCATAAGTGAACAATTGTGTCAGTCACTCTGCCCAGTAAAGTTGCATGCAGTATAATCTGAGACAGAATTCTACTTTCACTCAGAGTCAGTTGCAGCTTGCCCCTCGTAGTGGGCAGTAATCTGCCTGCGCAACTGGAGGGAACAAAACAACTCTGGATCTGTGTTGAATTTAGTGAACTGACATCAATGAACAGAATGTTTGATGGGAGATTTTATGTGATTTTCAGCATATAGGCAGACTTGAGCACCTAAATTCTGAGTAATACACGGGCATTAGAGTCCCCTAGGATGGGAATAAACAGACGATGCTTGCATGTGCTTTCATAGGTCCATAGCGCCTTGTGGGGGATCCTTTTTCTTTCCTTCATTCCTTCCCTCTTTCTCTCCATTCCTCTGTTCCTTTTTTCTTTTTAAATGGGAGCAGCTAAATAAGGCGTGTGGAATTGTGAGAATCCGTGGGTGAGCCTACCTGATGTTGATTCTTTCTGTTCCCAGTGTCCTTCCATTTCTCTGATGCGACAGAACATGCTCGCCTTCCAAAACAATTCTGAGAGGTGGCCAGTACAATTTTTTGGCGAAATAAAACGTTCCCACTTGAGCTTCTTCCCAAATGTATCTTGTTCCCTCTCTCAGTTTTATCTTTTTTCATTGAACACTATCTTTTACTCTCCCCACCTCGCTGCCCCCCCACCCCACACCGCTGTCTCTAACTGAAGATGGTATTTTAGGTCTCACAAACAGAAGTTTACATTAAAATGCAAATATCTCAAGGAAAGTCATCTCAACTTAGAATCATTTGTGTTGGGAATCAGAAATTGCTGTCAGCCTTTGACCTGAAGCAAAGAGCAAGGTGAGTTTGAGGTATGTGCCTATGTTTTAATGTGTGTGGCGGTTTGGTGGGGTTGTGGAGTCTGGGGGTAATTCATAATTTAGGAGGATTAGACACCACAGAAAGAAGCTGGACTTAGATTTCCAGCTTCATCTTTTTGCCCAAGGTCAGCTCTGTTCCTCAACTATGTGGATGCAAATAAAAGAGAGAGGCATTGAAAGTAAGCTATTGGTGCAATTTGCTTTTCCATATGCCTGTGTGATGTGGTTCTCTATCAAGTTACAGGTCTAATGAGAAATTGCCTTTGCAACTATGGAGTGTGTACCAGCGTTTTGGAATAATCCTGCTGAGAATGCAGGAAAAATACAAGCAGTGGACAGAGTGTTGCAAATCAACTCATCTGAGTTTTCTGTTGTGGGTGGGGGAGGCAAGCCTACTCCATTCCTGCTGACAGGACTCTGGCTCAGAAATAATTATTGACAACATCCCTTTTGTATCAAATACAATGAATTTTTTTTTTTTCAGTATAAATGCCATTATAAACTTGCTCTGTGAAGAAAGAACAGAGATGAATAAAGCTTGGCGTTCCCTGGTTTATACTCAGAGAACAGCTATTCATTGTGTTTTCATTCTCTTGCTGCAGAGTTAAATATGTAAGTTTATCTTTTAAAATTGCTCAGGAAGTGACAGTGAACTGCAAAAGATAGCACAAAACCATGGAGGGGAGAAAATAGAGGAAATACTATTTTTTACTAGTCAACCGAAATGTCTTGTTTCCTCCTGTAGGAAACAAACTAAACTATATAAAATTTTTCCTTGACATAAACCTTGATTAATGATCGATAATCTGATATCTTGTTGTTTGTGTTTTTAATACTCAATTCAACTTCTGGTAGTTTTGCCATCCTAAGTCTGAGCCTTTTGTCATTCAACTAAGGTGGTAGAAGATAGAGTTTTGCTTTACCCACGGGTCTAACAAACCTTCCTTCCCTAGTTTTCTATCAAAAGACTAAAGACAATCGGTGGCTTTTTTGTTTGTTTGTTATTGAGAAGAATTTGTAATGGGAAAAGTGACAATTCTGGAAAGAACAGTGAATACATTTACTATTTTATTCAATTAGACCTACTGTTTCCTGATGGGCACACACGGTGTGTATTAACACTCTAAAATTAACATCAAACACACACAAGACCCCCAAGAAATAGTTTCTGCAACAACAAAAGCAAGAAAAAAATGAGCAAAGAAGCAAAATGCGGCCTGAGGAGACGGCTCAGTTTGAGATAATATGTTAGAAGTATGAAAGTGAAAGTGAAGTCGCTCAGTCGTATCCGACTCTGCGACCCCGAGGACTGTAGCCCTCCCGGGCTCCTCCGTCCATGGGACTCTCCAGGCAAGAGTGCTGGGTGGGGTGCCATTGCCTTCTCCAGGGGATCTTCCCGACCCAGGGATCGAACCCAAGGATTCCCGCGTTGGAGGCAGACTTGAACCTCTGGGCCACAGGGAAGCCCTGTGTTAGGAGTATGTCCAGCTTCAAATCATACCAGGTAGGATATGGACAGAATTCCACTGGTGGAACATCATCCAAACTGAACTTTAGCACTCTGCTTATTCTTTCTCTCTGAAATGCAGTACGAATGGACTCATCTTTGCTATACTCTTTAAATAATTATTAGGCTTAATTGCCACAGTTCATAGAAATTTTAAAATTAGCAAGTGGTGCTTATCTCTCTGCTGTGCTCAGTGTTAATAAAACATGCTGCTTCATAAACACATTTCACATCATATTTGTCCATGATTATTTCATTGTTTTTCCAAGTACAGATGCCAAGAGACAAAGTGTTGCCGAATTCCTGTAATTACCAGCATTTCTCTCCATTTGGGCCTCGAAGTATGTAGTCAATCTCTATTGTCTTCTGCCTTCGTTTTGAATCTGTCCCCAGTGCAGGAATGTCAAAAACACCATTTAGCTACACAGCCTGCTCAATTTAAAAAAGGGAAAATCACATTCAAGCTACTAATTAAGAAAAGAAGAGAAGTGAGCTATGAATAAAAAGAACTGCCTTCTAAAAAGGCTTTAAAAGGGAGTGTACAACTATGCTGCATTCAGAAAAGGAATGATTCTTAGTTATCAAAGCTAAATTCTAATAAGCAGTTAGAGGCACGGTTTTACTAACTCCTTAATATTTTAAAAGCATCCAAGTGAATGAGAATTCAGGTAATGTTCATTCCTTTTCTACCTTTAAAGGGGAGCTTAATTAATTTTTTTTTCAGTTATCAGACACTTCTTTTCTAAAAGCTGTTTCTAGCCCTTTAAGATCATTTTGACAGTTTTAAAAAATGTGCATTCCTTTGAAAAAAACTATACCAGTGTCCTTTTATGCACAGATGTTTGGCAGTATTGTTAATAGAATTGTCTCTGTGATATAATAATTCTTCCAAATGATTTATTTCAGCGGCTGCTTAGAACTATTTAGAATAAACTGTGGTTGAGTACCGAAGACAGGGCGAATGATTTAGGTGGTTGGATAAGTGGCAAGCAGTGAAAAAGCCTCCCTTCATTTAATGTTATTCTGCAGAACTGTTCCTACAAGCAGGTGATTAAAAATGCCAGGTGTAAATATGGAAGAGAGTCTAGGCTCAATAACTGCATCTGCCTCGAGAGCAGAAAATGTGTCATATGCTGCTCTCTCACAATTCTTCATTACTCTAACACTCTCTGTATTGATTGATCAAGAATATGAAAAGATCACTATGTTCAGCCATACTTTATGGATTCTTGCCTAACTGTGCAGGAAGAAACACAGTTGTACTAAGCTCTTTGGACATCTTGTGCTTCTTTGTGTTCCCCCCACGATGCTTTGAACGTGGTGGTCTAGACAGTTGCCCTCTTTCCACCCTTACTTCCCAGAAATAAGACACCCATTAAAGTGCATCAGCAGCTCACCATGTTTATTTAGGAGCTCACCCTTTTCTATCTCAGGACCTAGGTCTGGGGGCACTTACATAGGCAGACCGCTAGATGCTGCTAGTATTCTTTCTGTTGTTCAGCATTCTGCAAAGAAGCCTTCCTTCCCAGGGTGAGAGTCATCAGACATTGAAGTCTGTCTTCTCAAATTGGAGCCATTTGGCTTCCAGCCTGAGGAGGAGCTTCAGACTATTTCTTATCTTGGGTAGGAGAAATTCGAGAAGGTTCAGTTTTTGACACCATCATATGATCTTATAGGGTATTATCCCAAGACTTAGTCCTCACCCTACTTCTGTGTTTCCCTCATGCCTGCATTTCTGCCTTGGGCCTAATGCAGCATCCCTGAAGACTGGATTCTCGACACTTTTCACTGTCCCTTTTTCCTTTACCCCTGAAAGACAGGAGTTTTACTTCTCAGCTTGATTTTGACCACTGGGTCCCTGCCACCTTTTGAGAAATTGCTCTGCCTTCCAATTGCTGATAAGTATTTGAATTTCCTGGTGGTTAAATTACATGTTCTATGCACACATTCAAAGTTAGTTCAGATGGAAAGGCATTAGGGCTTCTCTTTGGTGTCCAAAGCAATATACGAGTTTCAAGCGTTAATCTGGCTACCTGGGAAAGTGTCCTTTTCTTTCCTGTAACTACTGCTTACCCTGTTCCCTCTACCAACCTATTTAATAGAAAAAATAGAATGAGGCAATGTTCTTAGATATAGGAGAGTGTTCTTTGCTCAAGGTTATATGAGAAGTATCCCTCTTTCTTATAAAAACATTAACATTTTTATTTTGGGTCATACTTGAGTGAGTCATGTTTCCCCAAAATTAAAACTTTACTGTGTTTCTTAAAATGAGATATCTTCTAAAATAGTAACATTTTGAGGTTATTTTAGTTAATGTATTTTGTTTTTGAAACTTCAAAAAGAAATTGAAATAAAGATAACTCCAGAACTTCAATTACTATGTTATTATATGATACTTTTATTTTTAAAATATCTAGACCTTTTAATTATGTACCTGTACTCTAATACACCATTTATAAGCAGTATCTCCTTTAAACCGCATCACCTTATTCGGTAGGAACAATTATTTACTTCATCTTTCAGTCGAGAAAATACAGTCAAAGAGGTTGCCTATGCTGCCCAGGGTCTTGCAGTTGTTAAGTAAGTAAGTAAGTAAAGTCACTCAGTCGTGTCTGACTCTTTGTGACCCCGTGGACTGCAGCCCACCAGGCTTCTCAGTCCATGAGATTCTCCAGGCAAGAATACTGGAGTGGATTGCCATTTCCTTCTCCAGGGGATCTTCCCAACCCAGGGATCGAAGCTGGGTCTCCCGCACTGGAGGCAGACGCTTTAACCTCTGAGCCACCAGTGGGTCATGAATTCAAATACAGGAATTTGAATGTTTGATATTGATTTGATATTGGTTTGATATTGGTTTGATATTGGTCTGATATTGGTTTAATATTGGTTTGATATTGGTTTGACATTGGTTTGATATTGGTTTGATATTGGTCTGATATTGGTCTGATATTGGTCTGATATTGGTTTGATATTGGAGTTCAGTCTGTTAATGTGCTATATACCCCTTATTCTATTTTATTGATCAAATCTGTTTGGCAGAATTAGAATAGGTAATAACCCTTTA
The DNA here is from genome assembly GCA_006408695.1 of Aepyceros melampus. Taxonomy (NCBI): domain Eukaryota; kingdom Metazoa; phylum Chordata; class Mammalia; order Artiodactyla; family Bovidae; genus Aepyceros; species Aepyceros melampus. Next base: position 27,855 of record SJXQ01005180.1, on the reverse strand, counting down.
TTTAAATATATTTCTGTGAAAAACTATGAAAAATGAGCTTTGTTGAATTATATTCTTTAAATATAAACTTATTCTTTCTGTGTGGGGTCAGGCCATTACAGTCTCCTCTCATACATATTTCATTGGAACTACTTGCTATGAAATGTCTATGAAGTTCCTAAAGCAAAAATCCGTCTTTAGAGAAATGTTAGTGTTATGTTGGCAAAGTTGTTTTTTCACATTGGATTTCTGACTTCCTCCGGGATCTGAATTTTGTGTAGATGAGTGATGGAGCTTCAATCAGGCAGATTGATCACCTTTCACATGTGATGCTTGCTGTCTGTCATTTGGGGGAATACACAGATCCATTTTGTTCAACGTGATCTCTAAAGGACAGGTTTGATGTGGAAAACATTGAAAAATAATTGGGTGTAGTAATATTTATGGCTTTTAAAAACGTATTCTCTGTAATAGTTGGGTTTGATCTAAAGAGTGCATAGAGAGGGTTTTTCCCCTAATTCTGATGATAACGATTATTTTTATAATTGTTTAGTTAAGAGGGAAGATAAATCAAGTTCTTATAGCTCAAAAAAAATAATGATAACTTTGAAACATATTTTGTATCTGTGCAGCAGCTCCATGGGCTATGAAGATAGGAGCACATCCTCCTGCCACAAATGCTGAGTTTTACTGGGTGGAAAGGAATTGCTTCATATCACTGATTGGAGAAAGATGACTCAGATGTGGGTGCTACTCTTAAGAATCTTTTTCTTTTTTGAGTAAAAGAGGCAAGCCATACATAGAATTTGAGGCAGAAAAATGCTAGGCTCCATGATACTTAACATACTATGGTGTCAGAAAAAGAGGACATGTTTCCTACCTGAGATGATTTTGCAAAATGTACTAGTGGTTGTGGACAAGGCTTTAATAAATATTTAAAATGCATGCATCCTTGTTGCAAATAACTCAGAGAAAAAATATTGTACATAGCAGGCACTACGGTGATAGATTTTAAAGACTGATGATGTATTTCAGTATCTCTGTCTTATTTGGTGAAATCTGAGCCTGATTTCTTAAATTTGTATTAATCAATGTAGCTTGGTTGTCCACAGTAGATATCAAGAACCAGGGTCTATGTTTTGACTTAACATTAACTTATTTAATGTTGTTAATGATCTTTGTGTCTCAGTTATTTTATATGTGGGATACAGTTATTCCTCAATATCTCAGAGAGAAAATTGTGATACTTTCTAGGCAAAACCTAAGATGAATTGTTCACATGGGAAGAAAATCTACCAGGGGAGATTGTTTAGGAAGTGGGTGGAAGGGCAAAAAGAGAAGTAAAGGTGATTAAAACAAATGGTTGGAATAGACAGAGAAGAGGGCAGAATAAAAGTTGTTCCCAGAAGAATTAAAGAGGAAAGGGAAAAGTTAAGAGTTTCTTAGGGGTGGAAGACAGATCCCATCTTTCAAAGGACAATTAGTTAGGATATGACCAATAAAATATATGCAGTTCCTACATGAGTATCATGTTTTACAGGCCTTGATTATGAAGTCAAGAGGATGACCCTGGAGTTTTTGGTGATTCAAATACCAAATGTAAAACCATAACTTTAGTCAAAATGATATGAATTATTACTTTCAAATTGATGCCTGGAAAAAAAATTAAAGCACCATTTATTTAAGAGACTACTTTTAAGCAGACAAAGAAATAAAAAATACATACATTTATAAATTATATCATTTCTAGACATCTTTTGTTATAGAGATAGTAAATATTTTAAAGTTTTCTAAATATAAAAGTGGTTGATTTCAAATGTGCAAGACTTAGCTACCACATAAATAGTGAGGCTCTTCCATTTAAAAAGAAAGAGAGCAAAGAAGATAGTTTACATATTGAGATAAAGCATTTGAAAAATAAGTAATACATACTTTAGAAAGAAGCTGGTCACAGTATAACAAAAGGATTGTCAGAGAATACTTAACGATAGGTCAAATCCACTTCATAAGAAGCAAATAAGAAACTTTCCTGATACTGCCAAAAGCCTGGTATCCTTGGTTTCTAATCGTGGCCACCAAGCTGAATCATGACAAACATTCCCTTTATCCCTCTGAGTCATCTCTAAGGGGGAAGGGCAAGAGGACATTAACCTCAAATATTTGGTTAGAAAGCTTCCTACTCAAAGGATGTCCTCTAAATGGAAGGAAGGCAGTCTGTAAATATAGCAGCAATACTGCTGAAATTTGCCATTACTTTTCAAAAACATCTTTGTTAAAATATAATTCATATCTCATACAATTGACCAACTTATACTTTTTTTTTTTAGTATAGTCACAGACTTAGGCAACCATCTCCACCATTGCTTTTAGGAATCCAGCCACCCTCTCCTTCAATGCTGTCCCAGACGGCCACTATTATCTTTCTGTTGTTCTGCTTATTTTGAACATTTTATAATGTAAATGGAATCCCGAAACATTTGGTCTTCTGTGACTGGCTTCTTTATCCTCGCAAAATGTTTTCAGCATTGTCTCCGACGTAGCATGCAGCAGTGGGTTTTCCTTTTTGTACGGAGAGGCCATATTTTGTTCCTTCATCCACTGATGGGTGTTCAATCAGTTTCTACTTCTCGGCTATTATGAATCATGCTTCAGTGAACAATCTTGTCCAAATATTTTGCATGTAAATATGTTTTTATTTTCATAATTACTTTTTATATTAGAATTTTAAAAATTATCTGACTAGCTTAAGTCAGATAGATTGAAAAGTAGGACAAAGACAAAAGTGATCAACAGTATACATTTATGTTTAAGAATTACCTGTTTCCTACATTGTCCTTAAGAAAAATAGTTTCTCCAGAAAAAAGTTTACAAAGACATGAAATACTTATAAATGTAGGCATTTTTTAAAACTACTTAAAGGCTAGATATTACTCTAAGTTTATGGTATTTGTTATTGAGACTCTGGACTGGAATATGATGTTGAGGTTGAATTCTATCATGGAGGGGACAGGTAGTGTAATTAAACAGTGTTTTGCCTGTAAAGTAAAACTTCTGTCTCTGATTCAAGAGCATTTGAGTCTGTTACACTCGATAGTTTCTGTTGTAGAGCTCTTCTTGTAGAGATCATCTGGCGTTGTGTCCTTTAGGGAAATTTGGTCTCCCCAACACGAGGTGAATTTTCAACATACAGTACCTCCCTTTGGAGCAAATTAACTGGGAGTAGAAAGCTATGGGCATGTATTTTCTTGTCACTGAGTGATTATTGAACACATACATAGTAGTGATTGCTATAAGTAAAAATAATATAAATGAATAGCCATATTCTGTTTAGATGTGGAAGACATATTTGTTAGAAAAAGGTTAAAAAGATATTTATATAGCTAAGGATATACTTAATAAATGGATTACTAAATGTATGACTTTTAAAGTCAAGGAAACAACTGAATGTTCTAATTCCAACATGAATCTGGTTTGAATTTAAAGCTAAATGCTGTGATGCTTGGAAAACCTCTGAATTTTTTTTTTAAACTCTCATTTAGAAAACAAATATTGGTCTTACCTTTTCTGCTTCTTGCAGATTTAGGCTTTGTTTCCAGACAATTATAATCACACAAAATTCACTAGCATGCTGAGAACTTCCTAGAGAAGTCCTAAGAAACCAATAAACACATTAGAATGTAAAGCAAAACTATGAAAGGCACCTGAAGTCAATTTGGAAGATCTAAATGCTTTTAATGGAACTGGGTTTGAGTAGGTGAATTTACTGTAACTTTATAAATTCTAAGCATGAGGTAATTTAATTGTCTTAGGTCTTCATTTGTCAACTGTTCTCAGACATAGAAACTATTTAGATAATAATGATTGTTTCTTAGCAATTCATTTTTCCTTAATATTTTTTTTTGGAGGGGGAGTATGGAGCTATTTACAGCAAATCAGTAAGGAATACATGGAATGACACAATTTGTTGTAATTTAGAGCTTTGATAGAGTATGTAAGTCTAATAAAAATAATAAATAGTAGTTTACATACTGGTTTCTGTTAACAAGTATGTTCAGTTCAGTTCAGTCACTCAGTCATGTCTGACTCTTTCTGACACCATCAACTGCAGCACACCAGGCTTCCCTGTCCATCACCAACTCCCAGAGTTCACTCAAACTCATGTCCATCAAGTCAGTGATGCCATCCAACCATCTCATCCTCTGTCATCCCCTTCTCCTCCTGCCTTCAATCTTTCCCAGAATCAGGGTCTTTTCAAATGAGTCAGTTCCTCTCATCAGGTGGCAAAAGGATTGAGTTTCAGCTACAGCATCAGTCCTTCCAATGAATATTTAGGATTGATTTCCTTAAGGATGGACTGGTTGGATCTCCTTGCAGTCCAAGTGACTCTCAAGAGTCTTCTCCAATACCACAGTTCAAAAGCATCAATTCTTTGGCACTCAGACTTTTTATGGTTCAACTCTCACATCCATACATGACTACTGCCAAAACTATAGCTTTGACTAGATGGACCTTTGTTGGCAAAGTAATATCTCTGCTTTTTAATAGGCTGTCTAGGTTGGTCATAGCTTTTCTTCCAAGGAGCAGGCATCTTTTAATTTCATGGCTGCCATCACCATCTGCAGTGATTTTGGAGCCCAGAAAAATAAAGTCTTTATTATTTCCATTGTTTACTCATTTATTTGCCCTGTAGTGATGGGACTGGATGCCATGATGTTAGTTTTTTGAATGTTGAATTTTAAGCAACTTTTTCACTCTTCTCTTTCACTTTTCCTCAAGAAGCTCTTTAGTTCCTCTTCATATTCTGCCATAAGGGTGGTGTCATCTGCATATGAGCATAAAATAAGCATATAATCCTATTTTTTCACTTTTTAAATGTTTATTTTTTATTTTGATTGCCTGATTTTATGGATTTATATTCTAGTAATGTATCTAACTTATTCCATATGCATTAGTTTAATGATAATCATAGCTGGAGTTTCTACCACATGTTTACTACAAGTTTGGCACTAAGTACTTTCAAATATATTATTACAATGCTTATCATCAAAACAAGCTATAAGGGAGATTGGTTTTTCTCATATAAGGAACTGAAGACACAGAAAAGTTTATCATCCTAGAGTATTGTCAGAATATTGAACTCAGGTAGTGTGATTTCAGAGTTAATATGTTAAAAACTTGTATATGTATTTGGTTTTATGTATGTTAGTATAATAAGCAGTCTTGATTTTTTTGTGGATATAAAAATTAACCTTAAATGTAGATTCACTTATTTGCCACATTTGCATGTTTGTGCAGGTAATGTACTTTTCCCTTAAAATTATTTGCCTATTTTTTTTAATTAATTTGTATTTTTTTAGTTTGTTTTGCTTTACAATACTGTATTCGTTTTGCTACACATCGACATGGATCAGCCACGAGTGTACATGAACTCCCAATCCCGACCCCCACCTCCCCCCTCCCGCCGCACACCTCCCCACACCCTCTCTCTGGATTATCCCCGTGCATCAGTCCCAAGCATCCTACATCCTGCATCAAACCTGGCCTGGCGATTCGTTTCACTTATGATATCACACATGTTACACTGCCACTCTGCCAACCCATCCCACCCTCTCCCTCTCCCACAGAGTCCAAAAGGCCTTTCTATACATTTGTGTCTCTTTTGCTGTCTTGCCTATTTGAAAAATAACAAGCATTAACGTCACCTGCCAAGTACATGGTTATTCTGATTTTACCTGAGGCAGAGGAAACCACTAAAGGAAAATGCACTACTTGATACCAGCCTTGCCAGCACCAACGTTGGATCTGGGAGTGAATTTAATACTCCCAGTCCTGTTCAAAACATGGCACTTCCTTCTGGGAAGTAAATACAGCACCCTTTAAATTTGTGAAATCTATGGTTATGTTGTCCACATCTTCCAGGAAAACACTAACCTTCTGAGGCAGTGAAAACAAAGTTGTGTCATTTCAAAGAATAGGTATTATAATATTTTAAATGCAACGTAAATGTCATGTAAACATTTTTGAAGGAATAAGGCAAAAATAAATTATTAATTAGCTAAATTCTCCATAGTGCTTCGGCATCAATGTCCTTTAAGTACATTTTTGATTAACAGCTCTTCTGAAGAAAATGTCTTTCGTCACTTCAGTGTGTAGCTTAAAACTAAACATTATCCCTTCTAATATGAATTTCCTTTTACCATAATATCAGGAATTCAGATTTCATTTTGTTTTCTTTTATTCCAGGTCACGATGTTGTGCCTTTAGCAATGACAAGAAGAACATGACAAGAGGCTGAACTATATCGTTTGCTACCGGCTCTGCTGGTCTGATCACACAGGTTAAGCAGGCCCCTTTAGGTAACCAAGACTCCTAACAATATGGTTTGGTGATTATATGAATTCAGCAGAATCAGTGTCAAGTCCTAATTATAATATGGTGCTGTTTGTAACTCTTCGAGGCATTTTCCTCCCTATTTTAGGAGAAAAAAAAGACTTTGATGTGTTGTGATAGACTACTGGGTATTGATTCAGTTTAAAAGAAGCAAGCCCACTTTAAAATAGAAAGATACCCAGCTGTGACAAACAACAGCGAAGAGAAAACGAGAAAGCAGGTTAATTTAGTCACTCGCCTACATCTATTTAGGAACCTGTCAAGATGACTTTTTAAAATTCAGTAATTAGGAATAAATCCTCTATCTATATAAAATATACAACGAGTCAGTATTTACACTTAGAGCAGTGAATGGAGTATGCCCAGAAACCTGGGAGTAGTTTTCTCAATTGTGATTTGGGATTCAGTGATGATGCTGTAGGAAATATTTTTTCGTGGGACTGGGTGTACCAGTGTGGGGTTTCTCAAGGAGTCTTGGTCAAGGAGTTTAATTATGCCATCTGAGACTTCGCCAGTGTGTTGAGAATATGCAGCCATCTTGCTGTGTGTTGAAATGTTGCCATTAAGTGGATGATCATGGTTCTTAGCATAGCCATACCGTGGAACCAGTATGTGTTTTTACCAAAAATAGTAATAATAATAATAAAAGCTGAAAACTAAAAATGTGATATTTTTATTAAAAATGATGAATATAAGGTCTCAGGACAAAGGGATTATGACTTGAAATGGTGTTTTGTATAGTTTTGAAAAAAATGTAACTTCTCAAATGCAAATATATGACTGATGTGGTAATTCTTTTATCTGTATTTATTCTCTTTTTTTCTCTCATAATGCTTTTAATATTCTGTTCTTTGACACAGCAGGCAGCTGAATTGCAAGAACTTTGTCAAAAGCACTTTGAATATTATTCTGACAACCTTGGTGGCCAGATTTTTTTTTTTCTTTTGGCATTTTAAGGAGACAGGTGAATAACCTAGAGAGTTAAGGGGGAAAGAAACCCTTTTAGGTGATAGAAGCTACAAGTTGCCAGTCACAAATACCACAATATATATGAACATTACTTAACCAAAAGTAACTAAGGAAGGAAGAAAGAGAAAGGGAGAGAAAATATTTGAATTTGATTCTAATCTCCTATAAACCAGATGACATGCTTTTTAAGGACGGTGAGATCCACAGCTTTGCAGTTCATCTGAATAACAAATATCAGTTAGGAGTACTTCATGAATAATACATTCGAGTATTTAAGGTTACAGTGTTAGGGAGCAAGATGTCTGTAGAGGTAGCTGGCAGGTGTTTCTGGTATGTGTAAAGTTGCTTAAAATCGGGCTGTTGAAAAACATTATTCCTTTGTAACTGTTGATACATCTTTATTAGGAATTCAGAAAGTACTTACAATGTTGTCTGAACAACTTCCCAACATGTAAGTTATGTGGCAAAACTTAGATGTGCTAAAAGATATGATGGATTTGAAGGAGACTTTATATCTTTATTTTTTATTTTATTTTTTTTAAATTAATTTTTATTTTTTAGTTTGTTTTGCTTTACAATACTATATTCGTTTTGTTACACATTGACATGAATTAGCCATGTGGCATCGCTGACTCGATGGGAGTGAGTCTGCGTGACCTCTGGGAGTTGGTGATGGACAGGGAGGCCTGGTGTTCTGCGATTCATGGGGTCACAAAGAGTCGGACACGACTGAGCGACTGAACTGAACTGAACACATTTATGGGTGGGTTTCAGTTTCTGTATTTTCTAATTTTTTTTTAAACAGCTGCATGTTATGAGAAAAATCTTGCAATCAACTACGAGAACTTGCAAAATAAAATCTTTTTTTTCTTTCACTAAAATGTTGCAGTTTTCTATGGTGACAGATGAACAGCCTCCTACCTTTGAATATTCATTTAATTGGCTGTGATGGGTCTTAGCTGTGGCACACAGGGTCTTCAGTTGCGGCATGTGGGATCAAGTGCCCTGACCAGGGATTGAACCTGGCTCCCCTGTGTTGGGAGCTCAGAGTCTTAGCCTCTGGACCAGCAGGGAATGCTGCAACCTCCTGCTTAAAAAACCTTATTTATTTACTTTTCGCTGTGCTGGGTCTTTGCTGCTGTGCGGGCTTTTCTCTGGTTGCAGGACGTGGGGGCTGCTCTCCTGTTTCTGTGCGGAACGTCTCACTGTGCTGGCTGCTCTGGCTGGAAGCGCAGGCTCCAGGCACTCTTCTCAGGTTGCAGGGCGTGGGGGCTGCTCTCTGTTTCTGTGCGGAACATCTCACTGTGCTGGCTGCTCTGGCTGGAAGCGCAGGCTCCAGGCACTTGGGCTGCAGTAGCTGTGCACGGGCTTAGTTGCTCCACGGCACGTGAGGTCTTCCCAGATTAGGGATTGAACCCGTGTCTCCTGCATTGGCAGGTGGATTCGTAACCACAGCACCACCAAGGAAGTCATTCCCCTTCCCCCTTCCTGCCAACATCCTACTTTAAAAAAAGACTAAAAATAATCTGTTTAGTAAGTCTTCAGGAGTCTGAGCTCTGAGGTCAGCGTCTGTGGTGTCCTTCTCCCAAACGCATCTTGGCTTCAGACACTGGTTGGGCTCATGAGTCTGGCAACCAGGGCGGGTCTGACGGCTGAAGACAGGCTTGGCCTCTGGAGCTCTGCCCTCACTGACTCACCCAGGGTCCCTGAGCCCTGGCAGCCAAGTAGAGCCGTGTGCAGGCGGGGCTGGTGCAGGCGGGGCTGGTGCAGCCGTGGGGCCGCTGCGGTCAGAGTGGAGTGTGCAGCAGAGGCAGCTGGCTGTCCATCCCTGCAACTGCTGCACTCCTGTGTGCCCGTGCAGGGCAGTCACCGTGTCAGGTGAGGCCTGGCCGCCATCGTGGGGACAGGATGGGGCCTCAGACAGCTCACATCCCCACTCCCCCAACTCCACTTCAGATCATGACTTGTGGCTGCTGGCAGCTCCCTGGGCTGGGAGGCTGTGTAAAGCACCAGCCCCGTTGCTCAGCTGAGACGCCCAGCTCTGGGGTCACACACCATCTCTGTGTGTAGGTCACAGGTCATCCTGTGTGTAGGCCATGTAGGTCATCCCACTCCTGTGAGGGGGCCTGTGTGGGGCTGTGGGTGATGGGGAATTTGGGGGTGTTGTGGGCTGGCCCATGAGTCAGCTTTTTGAGGGGAGGAGAGGGGAGGGAGGGAAGGGAGAAGCTTTGACCTGCTCAGCCTTCCAGGGGAGTCCAGGCCCAGCTCTGGTGGGAGGTGCAGGTGAGGAGCCCCTGCAAGNCCCGGAACGCTGCAGCCGGGCCACTTCCGGTCAGTCCTGCCTGGGAGGCACAGGCAGCGCCTCCTGCTGGGAGCCCGGAACGCTGCAGCCGGGCCACTTCCGGTCAGTCCTGCCTGGGCGACCCGCGCAGCGCCTCCTGCTGGGAGCCCGGAACGCTGCAGCCGGGCCACTTCCGGTCAGTCCTGCCTGGGAGGCACAGGCAGCGCCTCCTGCTGGGAGCCCGGAACGCTGCAGCCGGGCCACTTCCGGTCAGTCCTGCCTGGGCGACCCGCGCAGCGCCTCCTGCTGGGAGCCCGGAACGCTGCAGCCGGGCCACTTCCGGTCAGTCCTGCCTGGGAGGCACAGGCAGCGCCTCCTGCTGGGAGCCCGGAACGCTGCAGCCGGGCCACTTCCGGTCAGTCCTGCCTGGGAGGCACAGGCAGCGCCTCCTGCTGGGAGCCCGGAACGCTGCAGCCGGGCCACTTCCGGTCTGTCCTCGAGGACGCTGGGTGGCGCTCCGCCGGGTTCCTGGCTTTCCCCAGGCCCTGACCACCACGTGGCCGCAAAACCTGGTCAGTTTTGTTTTGCCTCCCAAAATGTTTAGTGACAAAGCTTTTGTTCCTTTCCTGATGTGGGTGAAGTGTGGAGCCAGTGATGATTTCTTCAAGAAAGTTACGTTCTGGTTCTCACATGCAGGTGAGCCCCTGTCCAACAATGAGAGACCCTGGGGGTGTGACCTGTGCCTCCTAGGAGCTCAGCCCTAAGCTACTTTGAACCTGGCCAAGTTCTGTCTGCATGGTGGATTCAGGCCTCTCCAAGTCCTGTCTACACTGATTATGTTTATACATAATCAGCTTTTCTACAGGGAGGACATTTACACCTGGCCGGGCACTCTGTGCAGTAGGACATGGAGGCCTGGGTGCAGAGGAGGCCTGTCCTCGGTCCTGGAAGACTCTGTGCCTGTGGTTGAGTGTCAGTGCTCAGATTTCTGGGGTCTGGAGCTGAGGTGGGTTTCTCTGGGTGACCGTGGGGTTCCACGGCCCTCCCAGGGGTCAGTGGGGAGGTGGGGCTCTTAGTCTTTCCCTCTGACAAGCCCGCCTCCCCTGGGGCTCATCGAGACCCTCCGATAGGCTACCTGGTTGTTGTTGTTCAGGCTCTAAGTGTGTCCAACTATCTGTGGCTGCATGGACTGCAACTCACCAAGCTTCCCTGTCCTCCACTATCTCCTGGAGTTTGCTCAAACTCACATCCATTGAGTTGGCGATGCCATCCAACCATCTCATCCTCTGTTGTCCTCTTCTCCTCTTGCCTTCAATCTTTCCCAGCATCAGGGTCTTTTTCAATGAGTCAGCTTTTCCCATCAGGTGGTCTGTGCAATGAATATTCACAGTTGATTTCCTTTAGGATTGATTGGTTTGATCTCCTTGCAGTCCAAGGGGCTCTCAAGCATCTTCTCTACCACCACAGCTCGAAAGCATCAGTTTTTCAGTGCTCAGCCTTCTTAATGGTCCAGCTGTCACATCCATACACACCGGCTGGACAAACCACAGCTTTGACCGTATGGACCTGGCTTGTTTACACATTGGGGACCCGCCGACCACAGCAAAGGTGTCCTGACCAAGGGAGTGTGTGACCCCAGGTTGGGGGTCTGGGGACTGAGTCTCACCCCATCTGCATGGGCCAGAATCATGTGCAGAGGGAGACCATATACTCAAAGCTAAGAAAAAGGGAAGAATACATGTGAGCTTCACTTGACTTGTGCTTAGGAATAAATGCTTTACAGTATCATTTTATGCAGGCCTCTGCCTATTTCCTCTTCACCCCTGAGTGGTTCCTCATCCCTGGGGCTTCTGGAGGCTCCTTAGGTGAGCTGCTGCTAAGTCACTTCAGTCATGTCCAACTCTGTGTGACCCCACAGACAGCAGCCCACCAGGCTCTGCCATCCCTGGGATCCTCCAGGCAAGAACACTGGAGTGGGCTGCCATTTCCTTCTCCAATGATGAAAGTGAAAAGTGAAAGCGAAGCTGCTCAGTCGTGTCTGACTCGCAGTGCCCCCAGGGACTGCAGCACCAGGCCCCTCCACCCATGGGATTCTCCAGGTGAGAGCACTGGAGTGGGTGCCACTGCCTTCTCCGAGCTACCTGGTGATTATTCCAGTTCACCAGCATGTGCATGGGGAGAAGGGACAGGTTTATCTGGGCAATTGATTATCCAGGCGTGGACCAGCAAAAAGCTAATGAGCAACAGGTGAGGTTGCAGCTGTGATCTCCTTCCAGTAGACGTCCGTACTCAGCAGGGACTAGACCTGCCCTCCTCTTCCGGCCCAGCATCTGGTGTGTTTTCACAGAATCTCAGTGGAATAACAGAAGACCCAGACTGGCAGCACCATGGCAGTGCGTTCAAGTTTATTATGATGGCTGTAAACACAGTTAATATCACACAGAACCAAAGGGAATGTGGGAGAGCAGAATGGGGAACCTGGGTCCCCATTGAGACCCTCTCAGCGAGGCTGGGCCTGGGTCGGGCTGGGAGGGTGTGACTAAGAGTTTGCTGGACAGGACGCCACATTTAGAGGGCCTCCTGAAGTGTAAGTTTCAGGGCTACAGAGCAACTGAGTGCAGAGCATGGCGGCTGAGCTGATGGCTGTGGATCCTGCAGGCAAAACGCTGAACCCTGAACACTGGAAGATTGTCTGCAGCCACAGGGCGTGCTTGCTCTCTCTGCTGAGATGATCTCAGTGGGGATCCAGGTTCCTCCTCCTACTCTCTAGAAGCCATCAGACTGCAGCCACTCCCCACAGTAAGCCCTGAGGAAACTCAGAAAGGAGCAGAATACCTGCCCTCTAGCAGGAATCAAAGTGCAGCCACTTCTCATAGTGAGCCCTGAGGAAACTCAGGAAGGAGAAGAGTACCTGCATTCCAGCAGCCACCAGACTGCAGCCACTCCCACGGTGACCCCTGAGAAAAGTCAGGAAGGAGGAGACAGGATACTGGCCCCAGGTGGTGAGGTGTGTATCAAAGGGGCTGATTTCAACGAGATGACTCTCGCATCTTCCCACACGTAAAAAGTGCCAAATTCCTTACCTGTAGATGCTGCCTACATTTTTGAAATCCTAAAAGGTTCTTGCTGAATAAAACATAACTCTCAACACCTAGATTATAAATATTTTTGTGTCTGTACATATGAAGTAGACACTTTCCAAAGAGCAACAAAAGGTAAATCTCAACATTCAGGAAACTGGCACCAGTGGTGGGCACTCCCCAAAAGAGGCAACTAGTAGAGCAATTAGAAGAATCAGGTCCCCTTTTCCATAAGATTGTGGAATGGACACTGAATTGTTACAGGAAGAACAAAATCTGACTCCATGTTAAAATTTTTTTTTTTTCAAATTAAATCTTTTACTTTAACCTTTGCTTCCAAGCCAAACCTTGTTGGCTTGTTTGGTACAGGGATACTGTCCATACGTAATGGCCCACTTCAGAAGACCCTGCCCCTCTGCCTTTCTCAGGGCCTGTCCACCTGCGGATGGCTACAGGAGGGGAGAAAGTAACACATCTCCTCCCGAGGCTGGCCATTCCAGGAGGTATTTGCCAGATTAATGCCCTTTTTACTTTATTTCCTCACCTTCCCAGCTCTGTGTTCTATAAAAGACACTGGCAACCAGACCCTGACAAGATGGTTTCTTTGAGGTGTTAGTCTGCTGTCTTCTCAGTCTGCCGGCTTTCCGAGTGAAGTCGTATTCCTTGCCTCAGCACCTCACTTCTAGTTTCTTGGCCTGTTGCGAGGCATGCAGAGTGAGCTTGGACTTGATAACAATCATACATGCCTTGCAATCAAAAAATCAAAACATAAAATGGAAGCAATATTGTAACAAATTCCATAAAGACTCTGAAAATGAACCATATCAAAAAGATCTGAGACCAAAACCCAAAAGGAAGTCAGTGGTTGTCTGAAATATTAAAAAGGAGTTAGTGCCCCTCTTGCCCATACCCCCTGAAGCCACACTGGACAGTTAGGCCCTGTCCACTCAGGACACCCTCTCCAGACCCCAGGTGGAGGTGCTCTGCCCCGAGTGCCCACCTGGGTCTCAGGAGGTAGAAGAGACACAACCTAGGGGGTCTCTTCTCTGGTGCAGGGGAGCGTCACACCAGCCACCGTTGCTCCTGCCCCTAGTAAATAAGGAGGGTGTCGGCACCTGGGCGAGCGATGCTGTGGGCACCTGGACAGCCTCGCCCTTGTGATTTGATGTGAAGACAGCACAGAAGGAGAACCAGCCAAAAGCGATCCGGTCAGAACAAAGGCCCCTTCACAGGGACCCGGTGAGACCCAAGCCTCGTCCTTGTGATTTGATGTGAAGACAGCACAGAAGGAGAACCAGCCAATTTCAGGACTAACTTCCCTGAGCCCTGAACGTACTGCCTGTTACATCTGTACCAACGGAGGCCAAGATCCGGACAGATTCTCTGTGGAAACACTTTCTATGTCCAAGAAGAGGACCAACTGAGGCCAAGATCTGGGCAGGTTCTCTGTGGAAACAGTTTTCACGTCCAGAAAGAAAACCAACTAGGCCAAGATCCAGGCAGGTTTCTGTGAAACACTTTTTGTTTCCAGCAAGACGACCAACTAGGCTGAGATCCAGGCAGGTTGTCTGTGGAAACAAATTTCTTTCTAACAAGAGAGAATTTAACCCACAGCCGAACCCTGAGACGTGAGACGTGCTGTTACTTAGAGATGCAGGGAAGGTGTTTGAGAGGCTTCTTCTCAGGCTGCTCCCCTGAGGGCCCTGAAGTTACTGGACCTAGAGGGGGAGCACTCCGCACTTCTCTCCTCACTGCAGGCCAGACAGTGCCCCCAACTTCACAGTCCTCCTCCCCCGCCTCCCTGAGCTCAACAGAACCCCCCCTCCCCAATCACGAGGCCAAAGTGCAGTCTTCTTGGTGAGCAGAGCAGAGGCTGGTGGGAAGGTGGGTGGAGGTTGAAAGCTTTTGTAGAAGAAAAACACACATGCATCTTCCCATGTGTGGTGGCCAGATGCTGCAGTAATTGGTGTTCCCTACACATTTGGTTTTTCCTGTGGTCATGTATGGATGTGAGAGTTGGACTGTGAAGAACGCAGAGCGCTGAAGAATTGATGCTTTTGAACTGTGGTGTTGGAGAAGACTCTTGAGAGTCCCTTGGACTGCAAGGAGATCCAACCAGTCCATTCTGAAGGAGATCAGCCCTGGGATTTCTTTGGAAGGAATGATGCTAAAGCTGAAGCTCCAGTACTTTGGCCACCTCATGCAAAGAGTTGACTCATTGGAAAAGACTCTGATGCTGGGAGGGATTGGGGGCAGGAGGAGAAGGGGACGACCGAGGATGAGATGGCTGGATGGCATCACTGACTCGACGGGCGTGAGTCTGTGTGACCTCTGGGAGTTGGTGATGGACAGGGAGGCCTGGTGTTCTGCGATTCATGGGGTCACAAAGAGCCGGACACGACTGAGCAACTGAACTGAACTGAACACATTTATGGGTGGGTTTTAGTTTCTGTATTTTCTAATTTTTTTTAAACAGCTGCATGTTATGAGAAAAATTTTGCAATCAACTACGAGAACTTGCAAAATAAAATCTTTTTTTTCTTTCACTAAAATGTTGCAGTTTTCTATGGTGACAGATGAACAGCCTCCTACCTTTGAATATTCATTTAATTGGCTGTGATGGGTCTTAGCTGTGGCACACAGGGTCTTCAGTTGCGGCATGTGGGATCAAGTGCCCTGACCAGGGATTGAACCTGGCTCCCCTGTGTTGGGAGCTCAGAGTCTTAGCCTCTGGACCAGCAGGGAATGCTGCAACCTCCTGCTTAAAAAACCTTATTTATTTACTTTTGGCTGTGCTGGGTCTTTGCTGCTGTGCGGGCTTTTCTCTGGTTGCAGGGCGTGGGGGCTGCTCTCCTGTTTCTGTGCGGAACGTCTCACTGTGCTGGCTGCTCTGGCTGGAAGCGCAGGCTCCAGGCACTCTTCTCAGTTTGCAGGGCGTGGGGGCTGCTCTCCTGTTTCTGTGCGGAACGTCTCACTGTGCTGGCTGCTCTGGCTGGAAGCGCAGGCTCCAGGCACTTGGGCTGCAGTAGCTGTGCACGGGCTTAGTTGCTCCACGGCACGTGAGGTCTTCCCAGATCAGGGATTGAACCCGTGTCTCCTGCATTGGCAGGTGGATTTGTAACCACAGCACCACCAAGGAAGTCATTCCCCTTCCCCCTTCCTGCCAACATCCCACTTTAAAAAAAGACTAAAAATAATCTGTTTAGTAAGTCTTCAGGAGTCTGAGCTCTGAGGTCAGCATCTGTGGTGTCCTTCTCCCAAACGCATCTTGGCTTCAGACACTGGTTGGGCTCATGAGTCTGGCAACCAGGGCAGGTCTGACGGCTGAAGACAGGCTTGGCCTCTGGAGTTCTGCCCTCACCGACTCACCCAGGGTCCCTGAGCCCTGGCAGCCAAGCAGAGCCGCGCATAGGCGGGGCTGGTGCAGGCGGGGCTGGTGCAGCCGTGGGGCCGCTGCGGTCAGAGTGGAGTGTGCAGCAGAGGCGCTGGCTGTCCATCCCTGCAACTGCTGCACTCCTGTGTGCCCGTGCAGGGCAGTCACGGTGTCAGGTGAGGCCTGGCCGCCATCGTGGGGACAGGATGGGGCCTCAGACAGCTCACATCCCCACTCCCCCAACTCCACTTCAGATCATGACTTGTGGCTGCTGGCAGCTCCCTGGGCTGGGTGGCTGTGTAAAGCACCAGCCCCGTTGCTCAGCTGAGACGCCCAGCTCTGGGGTCACACACCATCTCTGTGTGTAGGTCACAGGTCATCCTGTGTGTAGGCCGTGTAGGTCACCCCACTTCTGTGAGGGGGGCCTGTGTGGGGCTGTGGGTGATGGGGAATTTGGGGGTGTTGTGGGCTGGCCCATGAATCAGCTTTTTGAGGGGAGGAGAGGGGAGGGAGGGAAGGGAAGGAGGGAGGGAAGCTTTGACCTGCTCAGCCTTCCAGGGGAGTCCAGGCCCAGCTCTGGTGGGAGGTGCAGGTGAGGAGCCCCTGCAAGTTTCTGGGTCCCCACCGCTTTTCAGGTGAAGCCCCTCTGCCCGCACCACCCCTAACTCTCCTTCCCGTGGCCCCTGCCTCAAGCCACAGAAGATGGGGAGTTTACGTGGCTTCCCTTCCTGTAGGGAAACCAAGCCACAGGCAAACGTGTTCCTTTAACAAAGCATGAAAGAAAGGAGAAAATAACAGTGGGTGGTCATTACTGACACGGTTCATGTAGAGACGCTTCGGAAGCCTGGCACAAGAGGGAACTGAGGGCCGTTGCCCCCAGCCCTGGAGCTTGCACCCTCCGCCCCCCCATCCCATGGCCCACTCTCCCCTGGGTGTCTTCTGGTGAGCGGGCAGACTTCAGCCTCCTGAATCCCTTCTGGAAGGATCAGGATAGGGCAGAGGTCATTCACAGAGGGGACGATGTGGTCGACTCTTTTAGGATCGCCACTGCCTTCACTGTGTCAGAGCTCAGCTCTGGGTCTAAGCAAGCGTGGCTTCCTGGTGCGGTCCCCACCTTCACTCACCAGGGGAAGACTCTGTGTCCACCTTGTCCCCACATGCAGCCTGGTCACCCGGGACCCATGCTGTGCATATCTGCTCTGCTCACAGCGCACCCCGTGTTCCATCAGACTTCACTCGTAAAAGGGAAGTGTATGGAGGAAGCATTCCCTAGTTAAGAATTTCAAGGTCACAACAGCATTGACCAGAGCACGTGGGCACAGGTATGAGGCCCGTGCATAGAGAAGCTGTGGTGTGGGCTTCGAGGACCCTCCGTGTGGGGGTGGGATGGGGGCCGGACAGGTACTTCCTGCACACGCAGCTCCAGGCTCTGTTCTTGGCAGGGTGGACGACTGTCGGCCCTGCCTGTCTGTGGAGGGGCTCTGGGGCTGCCCAGCTCAGCAGGAACTGCAGTGGTGGGAAAGGAGGTCTCCCTTCCTTAGCACCCCTGACCTCATACCCCCTCATCAGGGCAGCCGAGTGCCTAAACGGCCCCTTCCCTGTCTAGCTCTGAAGACCTGGACGGTGTGGGGGCTGAAGGCCACACAGAAAACAAAATTCTGTAAAGCAATTATCCTTCTATTAAAAGATTAAAAAAGATCAAAGATAAAAGCACAGAGAACAGTAAAGGCGGGACTTGCATTCTCAGCCAGCCTCTGCCAAATTCTGCCTGTGCTTACGCGTCAGACCAAGACGCTGGTGCTCCCACCCTGTATCACAGATGAGAATCGAGCCAGATTCTGCCTGTGCTTATGCACCAGACCAAGACGCTGGTGCTCCCACCCTGCACCACAGTTGAGAATCGAGACACAGACAGGTTGAGCGTCTTGCCCCAGGCCACACAGCTGCTGAGGCCAGGGCTGAGAACTGGACCCCTGTGGTCGAATCTGGAGTCCAGATGCTGTGATGACCCTGAGGGAGCGGCAAAGACCAGATGGCCCACGCTGAGCCAGGCACGCACATGCACACACACTCATGTGCACAAGGCCTTCACTTTGAGGCTGCAGAGGTCAGAGGAAGACAGAGGGCAACCAGGAGAGGCCAACGGAGAGTCGAGGTCTACAAGGAGGAGAGGCCACACTTTCCGGGAGGCCAGGGAACTCTCTTCCCTGGTGAGTCTGTCTCAAACCCTAGATTCCTCTCCCTGCACCCAGTGACCTAACTGAGCTGGCTCCAGAATTATGCCTTCCCAGGCCTTCAGCTACCACTGGACCCCACTGCTGTCAGGAATAAGGGGGAAATGAGTACATAGTCTGGGCTCCAGACTTGTTTGGAGACAAAATTTATTAGGAGTACAAAAAACCACGAAGGCAGTTGGCATGAAT